>PVJS01034743.1:0-21400 GCA_004027185.1 Glis glis
AGAGAGCTGAGGCTGGCCGCGAACCCGGATCCTCCGGTCTCCGTCTCCCAAAGTACTGGGATTACAAGCGTGCGCCACCACGCCCGGCTATGTCTTATTTTACATGACTTGAGCTCTTGAGGCTCTTGGAAATACTATATAAAGATGTGCTACATTGTGTGTCTTCCCAGCTGCAGTGACAGCGCATGGATAGCTTGACATCAGCCATGGTGGGGATTGTTACAACATAGAAATTGCCGTTAAGTCAGGACTCGGGTTATAGCGTTGTGCTGATTGTGTAGACTTGGGGACTGATGTGGAATGAGGTGTGTTGTGTCTACAGCTGTTACATTGAGAAGAGCCCCAGACTGAGGCCCTGTCCTCCCAGCATTTGATGTTATCTACTCGAGCAAAGAAGTTGTTCTTATCATTAATGAACTGCCGGTGTCTTTGGTGTTTCCCTTTTGTCCTGCTCAATAATAGAAATGCAAAAATCAACCAGTGTTCCTGAAAGAAGCGGGCTCATTCCTTCACCAGCGCTGGAGATTAGCTATGGACATGAGAAGTCAGCAAAAATCAGTGGAAAACCAGCCACGTTGGCCTGCCTGTGGTCCCAGCCACTCGGGAGGCTGAGGCAGGAGGGTCATCCGAACCCAGGAGTTCAAGCCCAGCCTGGGTGAAGGAAGGAAGGAAGAAAGGAAGGAAGGAAGGAAGGAAAAAAAGAAAAATTAAAAGAGAGCATTCTGTGAGAATCAGCTGGTTGTGTGGCATTTACAATACAGCATATTATAGATTTAATTTGTAAATCATGTGCCATACATCTTTCATATCAATAAAATTTATAATCAGCATTTACCTGTACACCATTGCCTGATTAGCAGTTCAGGAAAGGGTTCTCAGCTTCCCTCTTTGTCCCTTGAAATAAAAGGTAAAGTAAGCATGTGCTTCAAAATCAAACAGATGAGCCAGATATGGTGGCACACGCCCAGCAACTGACTCTGGGGACTGAGGCAGGACAACTGCAAGTTGGAGGCCAGCCTGGGTAACTTAGTAAAAGTTAGCAAAACCCTGATTCAAAAAAAAAAAGAGAGAGAGACAGAGAGAGAAGAGAAAAGAAGGCAAAAGAAAAAAAAGAGGTATGAGTGCCTTTCTCAAGGGGGTGGGTTAATTGTCGCGGGAGTGGAGTAGTGACCTTGAGTGGACTGTCACAGAGCGAGGCCTCCCTTTGTGCTGTGTCTCCTCTCACAGGGTTGCTTGTCCATCTGTATCCCCGACATATTATGATGTAACACGGGCCCCAAAGATAGATATTCTCCTATCATTTCCTTTATCATTCTTTGTCTTTCTTTTCTTTTCTTTTCTTTTTTTTGCGGTACTGGGGATTGAACCCAGGGGCATTTTACCTCCAAGCTACACCCCCGGCCCTATTTTTTATCCTTTATTTTGAAACCAGGTCTCACGAAGTTGCGGAGGGCCTCACTAAGTAGCTGAGGCTGGCCACGAACCCGGATCCTCTGGTCTCCGCCTCCCAAGTACTGGGATTACAAGCATGCGCCACCACGCCTGGCTCATTCTTTGTCTTTCACACTCAGATTTTTAATCCCTCTAAGTCCATGCACTTGGACGTCCAGCCTCCAAAACCATGAGCTAATAGACCTTTTTCTTTCGTAAGTCACCGAGTCTTCTGCATCGTGTTATGGCAACAGAAAACAGGCTCAGACAAACAGTCCTGGGAAGGATGAAACGAATATTCTCTGTGTAGCTAAAGTGGAAGAAATGCTGGAGTCACTTCTAGAGTTAATCTAAGGAAGAACTTTCTTGTAGCCACGTTATCCAAGAGTGGGAGAAGCTACTCTAAGATCAGGGATTCTGGGACACAGGAGGTCAAAGGTCAAGTGTCCAAGGATGGAGCTGCTGCAGGGTGATTCTGCAGAACAGTGAACCATCAGTGTCAGGCTCGGAAAAGTGAGGCAGAGAGCCGGCTCTGCAAGAAAAGGATGAAGACACAGACTAAAACCAGAAAAAAACAGAAAGCAACAGGGATTGAATAAAAGGATTAAGTCAAACGCTCTTTCTTAAAAAAAAAGATATGAGATAGACAAGAAAATGCGAATCACAAAATACAAAAAAAAATGAAATTGGGGAAACCTATTGACACAACAGAAATTGAACATAATTTGCAAGTATTATGGAAAACTAAAAGCTAATACATTTGAAAATTAAGGGAAAATGGGCAAGTTTTTCGAAGAATACAAAAGAGCAAAAATTAGTTTAGGGAGAAAACAGTTGATCTTGAATAGACCAATATGCATTTTAAAGAAATCTAAATGTTAGTCCATGTCATCTCACCAAAACTGGCCTATGCCCCTGATGGTTTTACAGGTAAAATTCTACCAAATTTTCAAGATACAGAAAATTCTTATAAAGTCATTCCAAAAACAGACAAATAACAAAAGATGGCATTTTATTAGGCCAATTGCATCTTGGTTTCTAACCTAGACAAGCTAGTAAAATAAAATAAGGTTACAGATTAATAGAAAAACCAACAAAATCAGCAAATTATTAGATCTAATAAGAAAGTTCTGCAAGGTTACTGAACACAATGCCAAGCAGTAAAATTCTCTACATGAAGAGAAAATAGACATAAAACATAAATTAAAATTATATATCATTCTCAAGAACCATTAGACCATGGTGCTTAGGAAGTAAACTAAAAGAGTAATGACCTCTATGAAAAAAATTTTTTTACTCTATTAAAACATTTTTAAAAAGATGTCAAGAGCTAGGCATGGTAGCGCACACTTGTAATCCCAGTACCTGGGAGGCTGAGACCGGAAGATCCAGGTTCGCGGCCAGCCTCAGCTACTTAGTGAGGCCCTCCGCAACTTGGTGAGACTCTGTTTCAAAAATAAAAAATAAAAATAAATAGGGCTGGGGGTGTAGCTCAGAGGTAGAATGCCCCTGGGTTCCGCAGTACTGCAAAAAAAAAAGAATTAGAAAGCAGGCGAAGCCAAGTGTTGGTTGCACGGGTGTGGGAGGTTGGGATCGCCTGTGCTTCAAGTGGGGCATCTTCCTGGAGGTTCATCTGACAGAACCAGGTAAAATGAATGACATGTATCTTCTGTGACCCGGAAGTCTCACTCCCCAGTGTGTAGTCCAGAGACATTCACACACACACATCCAGCAGGGGATATTTATAAGGACGTCCATTACATCATTAATTAGGTCAAGGGGCACTGGAAGCAATGTATGTGTCCATCGCTGGGGGAATTGAGGTGTGCAACGTGCTGGATGTACACGCTACGGAAGACCAGGAGCATTTGAGATAGACACATACGGCATGGAACGCGGACAGCGCATAAGCATGCAGGAATGAAAAACACACAGAGAACAACAAGCATGAAATCTATAGCACCACCATATTTATGTGAAGGAAAATTTTACATGCACAGAAGAATTTTAAATCAATAAAGCCAGTTTTAGAATAATGGCAGGAGTAGGGATGGGGAATGGGAGAAAGGGGGGTTACATTGGTCAGTCAATCCACCCAGACAGGAACCTCAAATGGAGGTTCATGGTTTAAGCCATGAACTGAGGAGTGTGATTAACTGTGTCCTCTGCACCTGAGGTCCCAGAATGGTTAAAAGCAGGGCCTGCAGCTGGGCATGGTGCAGCACACCTGTAATCCTAGTGATTTGGGAGGCTGAGGCAGGAGGATTGCAGGTTCTGGGCATGGTGCAGCACACCTGTAATCCTAGTGATTTGGGAGGCTGAGGCAGGAGGATTGCAGGTTCTGGGCATGGTGCAGCACACCTGTAATCCTAGTGATTTGGGAGGCTGAGGCAGGAGGATTGCAGGTTCAAGACCAGCCCTGGCAATTTAGCAAGATCCTGTCTCAAAAGAAAAAATAAAAAGGGCTGGGGGTATAGCTCAGTGGTAGAGTGCTCCTGGGTTCAATCACCAGTATTGCAAACAATAAACAAAAACCTGGGCCTGTGAGTCTCCAAGGAATGTGCTCGTGGGCAGGGTGATTGCCCTCTCTGGTCTCTGTATCCAGAACCCCACGGTAAGGCTCAACAGTGATTTATGTAAAGGACTTAGTCCATAACCTAGCACACAGTAGCTGCTTCTTCAGTGGAACACAGTGTGAGCTCTTCAGTGGAGATGAGAGGCGGAGCATCGTGGTGGCCAAAACGTCAGAGTTCACATCCCACCTCTGCTGCCTGGTGCCGAGGTGGCCCTGGTACATTGTTGAACCCCCGGAGCCCCACTTTCATCATCAGTTACACTGGAATCACAAAGCTCCTGCCTGGGCTGCCGTGAGCATTCACCAAGCTAATACAGTTCTCCTGCAGTTTCCCTGGGCACTGGTTCCAGGACCCCCAAAGATACCAAAATCCAAGGATGCTCCAGTCCCATATGGAAAATGGTGTAATATTTGCATAGAACCAACACACATCCTTCCATCTTTTTTATTTTTTGGTACTGGGGATTAAACCCAGAGGCATTCTACCTCCAAGCTATACCCCCAGCCCTTTTCTTATTTTTTATTTTGAAATAGGGTTTTGCTAGGTTGCTGAGAGTCTCACTAAGTTGCTGATGCTGTCCTTGATCCCACAATCCTCTTGTCTCAGTCTCCCAAGTACTGGGATTACAGGCATGCACCACCACACCCGGCCCGCCCATCTATTTTAAATCATCTCTAGATGACTTATAATACCCAATGCAAAAGCCGGGTATGGTGGTGCACGCTTGTAATCCCAGTACTTAGGAGGCTGAGACAGGAGGATCCGGGTTTGCAGCCAGCCTCTGCTACTTAGTGAGGCCCTCCACAACTTAGTGAGACCCTGTTTCAAAATAAAGAATAAAAAATAGGGCTGCGGGTATAGCTCAGAGGTAGAATGCCCCTGGGTTCCATCCCCAGTACTGCAAAATAATAATAATAATAATAATAATAATAATAATAATACCCAATGCAATGTAAATAGTTGCTATGCTGTATTATTTAGACAATAAAAAAGTCCACACATGTTCAGTACAGACATAATTTTTTTCCCGAATACTTTTGATCTGGTTAAATTCCAGGATGCAGACTCCGCAGACACACAGGGCCGACGGTATATGCAAAGTGCTTGGAACAGTTCCTGACAGTCTAAAGCCTCCATAGGTGTTTGCTTTTATTTGTATTATTATCCAACCCCTTTTTTTTTCTGGAACTGAGGATTGAACCCAGGGGCATTCTACCTCTGAGCTACACCCCCAGCCCTATTTTTTATTTTTATTTTGAAACAGTCTCACTAAATTACGGAGGGCCTCACTAGGTAGCTGAGGCTGACTGTGAACCTGTGATCTTCCTGTCTCAGCCTCCCAAGTACTGGGATTACAAGTGTGTGCCACACGCCTGGGGAAATGCCTATAATGTGCTCAGCAGATGGGAGAGTGGGACTCTGCAGGAGGGTGAGTTACTAAGTTATTCTCTCTCCTCTATCATTCCAGAAACCAAGTCAGGTGGTCAGTGCTGCCCTGAGAGGCCTCTGCTGTGTGGTCAGAGACCAGGAGACAGACGAGATGAGATGGACAGCAGGGGCCTCCCTGACTTTGACAGGTGTGCACACCTGACACCAGCCAGCCCCGCCCCCACCTTGACCCATCCCACCCCCTTCCCCTGGATGGGGCAGGGCCTCTGGGGTCTCCACCGCAGGCCCCCGAGAAAGGCCTCGTCCCCGGTTGCCAGGGGCACCCAGAGCGTCTCATCCTCATATGGGAATGATTTGGGACCCCGGGCTGCAGTGTTCTTGGGGCAGAAGCAGGCTAAGATTTCCATAAACACAAGCACCGAGCCATTTATGGGTTTTACTAGAAATTTTATTGGCGTTTGGTCGTGTTGGCATTGTGTGTGCCTTCGAATGTAAATTAGATTACTGGCAGTAGATTCAATTTAGCGGTAAAAATGTACCGGGAGTGGAACTGGGCTGGGGGAACAATGCGATGACTGTTCTTGGGTCGACAAAGGGTGAAATCACCGAGTGCCCGCCCGGTGGGAGGGAGCGGGGACCATTCCTCCTCCACTGGCAAGTCAGATGAGCTCCGTCCCCAGGGCCACCCCAGTGTCCCCCTCCTCGGGAAGGTGCAGGGTCAGGGTAGATGCCATCACTGTCCCCGTGAACCTGAAACACACACCACACAGTTTTGAGGAAATGCAGTAATTGCAAATTTGCAAAGAAAGCCCACACAGCTATGGGCTAGGAGGGTTTGGCTGACCAACAGCACCACCGATAGTTAGCACTTACTGAGCACTTACTATGTCCCTGGCACAATGCCAAGCGATCCTTGCCACGGTCTTTGAGGTACTTCCGTGTCATAGATGAGGACGCTGAGGTGGAGACACGAAGTGTGCTGCCCGAGACAGCCCAGACAGCAGGTCACAGTGGGGACTCGAACCCGGAGCCTGAGCATCCAACCGCTGTATTTTAATTCTCACAAGAAATACCATGTACCTAGTGCCTGCATCCTTTTAAATGGGCTTGCGTGTGTGTGTGTGTGTGTGTGTGTGTGTGTGTGTGTGTGTTGCACGTGCATGGGTGGGTGTGCCTGTAAATGTATGTGTGCACATAAAATTGCATGTGTGTGTGATTTTAAATAGGTACAGGGAGCCGGGCGTGGTGGCGCACAGTTGTAATCCCAGTACTTGGGAGGCTGAGACAGGAGGATCTGGGTTCGCAGCCAGCCTCAGCTACTTAGTGAGGCCCTCTGCAACTTAGTAAGACCATGTTTCAAAAATAAAGAATAAAAAAATAGAGCTGGGGGTGTAGCTTGGAGGTAGAATGCCCCTGGGTTCAACCCCCAGTACCACAAAAATAAATAAATAAATAAAAATAAATAGGTATGGGGAGTTTGTATGCGTCTGCATGTGTGGGTGGGTGTGCATGTACAGATAAGTGTGTGTGCACATACAGGTAAGTATGTGTAGGTGTGTACACAGGTAGATGTGTGTGAGCATGCATGGGGCTGAGTGCACCCCACAGCTGATGATAGTGTTGATGGCATCAAGTGGGGAGCTCGGGAGGGACACCGTGGGGACCTTTGCTGTGGTGGGTGGCCCAAGATGCCACTGCACATGGAAGGCAGGTACCAACGTGTTAGGATCAGGGCTTCTCTTTTTTATTTTTATTTTTTTCGGTACTGGAGATAGAACCCAGGGGCATTCTTCCTCCGAACTACACCGCTAGCCCTATTTTTTATTCTTTATTTTGAAACAGCGTCTCACTAAGTTGCGGAGGGCCTCACTAAGTAGCTGAGGCTGGCCACGAATCTGGGATCCTCCGGTCTCAGCCTCCCAAGTACTGGGATGACAAGCGTGCGCCACCACGCCCGGCTGGATCAGGGCTTCTCGAGCACTCAAATGTGGGGATTCCCTAATAAAACCAGAGGCAGGCAAGAGTGGACAGCATTTCTCTGCCGGTCCTTCTCCCTTCTGTGCCTCCCTCTCTGGCTGTCCTCTTCCTCCCCATCATCAGGGACACGCTGCCGTCTATGTTTCAGTCACCTGTCTCCATAAGGACATCGCAAAGTGGGTGTTGTCCCCACATCCCTGAAGAAGACACCGGGCTCAGAGGGGTACAGTGATATACCAACTTCGCACAGGGCTGCAAGGCCTCAGCCGGGGAATGCTAAGTAGGAAGGATGTCTGTGAGGACGTGGATGTCTGCAGGCAAGGCCTGGCTCTCTCCTCTTCCGCAGCAGCTCCCCATGCAGTGCGATGTTGGCTGCCGCCATTAGGGTCACGGGAGAAACCGTGTGTAGAAATCCATGGACATTGCAAAGATGTGGCCCGGGGAGGCACTGTCTTCTGCAGACAGTGTGTAAAGGTGCCACTCAGCCGGGCGTGGTGGCACACGCTTGTAATCCCAGTACTTTGGGAGGCGGAGACCGGAGGTCTCTCCCTGTCTCTCTCTCTCTCTCTACTTAGTGAGGCCTCCGCAACTTCGTGAGACCCGGTTTCAAAATAAAGTATACAAAATAGGGCTGGGGTTGTAGCGCGGAGGTAGAATGCCCCTGGGTTCAATCCCCGGTCTGCAAAAAAAAAAAAAGGTGCTGCTCAGGCCGGGGGCAGTCCCCTAGGGACACCTTCAAACCACCTCCCTTACGTGGCCCTCCCTCGGATGGGAAAGGCGACCACGCAGTTGACGGAATACTGTGCTCCCCAGGGCTCTGGTCGCCAGCTGTTGGTCTGCAGCACACCTGGAAATCAGGGGGTTGAGTGCTGGCTCTGTCATGAAAGGTCACATGACTGAATGAGTCGCTGCCCCATTGTGGGACTGAACTCACTTCCTTGTACCGTGGAGGCTCCGAGCAACAGACTTCTTCAAATGACACTTGAGATGACGCTAAGAGGGAAATAGAAGTGTCCAAACCCTCAGGACAGGGCCAGTTACATAATTTGCAGACCCCGGGGAAGGTGACAGTGGCCCATTGATCAAAAATCATTAGGAAGCCAGGAGTGGTGGCACATGCCTGTAATTCCAGTGCTTAGGAGGCTGACACGGGAGGATTGCAGGTTCACGGCCAGCCTCCGCAACTTAGTGAGACCCTTAGCAACTTACATCCTGTTTCAAAATAAGAATAAAAAGGGTTGGGGGTATAGCTTGGAGGTAGAATGCCCCTGGGTTCAATACCCAGTACCAAAACAAACAAACCAAACATTGGGAATTTCAAGATGACAGCAGCAGGGCACTAAGCTGAGTGTAGCCCTGCGCAGCGCCCAGTCGCAGGCCCACAAAGCCAGCTCTGCCAAGGAGACAGTGGTCAGAGAGTTCCCCAGATGAGCCCTCTCAGTGACACACAGAGACTTTCAGAGGGGCGATGTTCCTTCTTGCCTCTTCTCTCTTCTGGGGTAGGCTGACTTGTGCCAAAATCAGAATTCAAAAGACAAGAGGCAGATTAATCCTTTCTTGTTTGGAAAACAGAGCTCTTTACTCATTAAAGAAAAGGTACTATAAAGACGCGGCCTCTGCAGGCGGTCTAAGGCTCACTTTCCGCCCATGCAGGATTTGGCCCTGGCGTCTCTCGCTGTGCTGCCGCCCTGCAGGTCAGACCCTGGGTCCAGGTCCCGCTGCGGCCATCTCCTGGCCCTGTGACTGCAGTCAAAACTCATTCCGTCTCCAAGTCTCGGTTTTCTCCTGTGCAAAACTGGTGGGGGGCTATGTGGGGTTGGATCAGATGGTGATTTCCTCCCCCAAAGAATCCCCCCTCTTACATACCAAGTCATCCCTTGGGGGGAGGTCCCAAGACCCCACCTTGGGCACCCAAATCCAAAGATGTTCAAGTCCCTTATATAAAACAGCATAGTATTTGCATATAAACCTCCCCACCCACATCCTCCCATACACTTTAAATCATCTCTAGATTATTTATAATACCTAATACAATGTAAATGCTATGTAAATTGTTGTTATGTTGTATCGTTTAGGGAATGATGACAAGCAAGAAGTCTGTCCATGTTCAGTACAGATGCTATTTTTTTTTCAAGTATTTTTGATGCTCTGTTGGTTGACTTTGTGAAATGTGAGCATGCAGCCCACGTATATGCCGGGCCGGCTGTATACCCTGGCTGGATAGACTTCCCAATACACCAATACATATGAAGTTCTCATTCAATTCATTAAAGCTTATTCTTATTCCCCCCTCCCCCAGACTGGTGCCCCAGGTGGGAGTTCATGACATTTGCAGGATTAAATAATGGATCAGGCCAGGCATGGTGGCGCACACTTGTAACCCCAGTACTTGGGAGGCTGAGACCAGAGGATCCGGGTTCGCGGCCAGCCTCAGCTACTTAGTGAGGTCCTCCAAAATTTAATGAGACTCTGTTTCCAAATAATGAATTAAAAATAGGACTGGGAGTGTAACTCGGAGGTAGAATGCCCCTGGGTTCAATCCCCCGGTACCGCCAAAAACAAAAATGGATCAAAGAAATCACAAAGACGAGTGTGGGAAACTCGTCCCCTCGGGGATTAGTGAAATGATTCCGGTGTCTATGCCATGCCAGGCTGTGGAGCCGCCGTAAATGATGTTGGAGAGCAATTAACGGTCCAGAAAGATGCTAAAGATATATGGGTGAGTAATAAGATAGGTTTATAATGGTGGGTATGGTATAATCCAATTTGGGGAAGAAAACATTTACATAACATTTATAAATTTCCTCTGTATATGGCAATAAAAGATAAGCCCCGAATATTAAACATGATTGTATCTGGATGGTGAAACTATGTGCTTTTTATTTTTCCCATATCTAGACATTATCCTAATTTTTTACCATATACATGTGTTAGCTTTGAAATGAGTGGAAATGATTGTTTTGCTTTTTTATTTGGTACTGAGGATTGAACCCAGGGGCATTCTACCTCCAAGCTACACCCCCAGCCCTTTTTTATTTTTTTTTATTTGAGCGTCTTGCTAAGTTGCCGAGGGTCTTGCTAAGTTACTGAGGCTGTCCCTGAACCTATGATCCTCCTGTCTCTGCCTCCCAAGTACTGAGATTACAGGTGTGCGCCATTGCATCCAGTGCTTTTCTTATTTTATTTGCGAAGTTGGGCTGCGTAGAATTTGTTCATCCCAACTTCCGTGTTTGGCCGCTTTCTCTCCTGACTTGGTTTGGGAGTAGACGGGGTGGGAACAACTGTCTATGGTGTGGCTTGATCTCCTTCATGGGGTTCCCACATACACCTCAGCTTGTCTCGGTGGCCCCTGGTACTTGCAGGGCACCTGTGGCCACAGACACCCAGGCCAGCCTTGCAAAGCTCAGTCACTGGCCAGGACTGGACCCGGAGGGGCAGCTGGGCCCCCCACCGGGTGCTCCACCTGAAAGAGATTAGTGGGGAGCACCAGAAGCCGGCAGTCCTAATCGCAGGGATTTCGTTTCTGGTTTCTTTCTCGGAGTTGCTCCAGGTGTTGCTAGTGATTAGCTAGGGCCTGGGCCGCTGGTCACTGTGCCACCATTGTGTCCCCAGCTCTGCTTCCTCGACACACGTGGCCTTTGGGAACGACCCCAAATAAAAATGGTGAGAGCAGACAGCCAAGCAGCAGGACCATTTATGGGCAGGACGTGGGGGGACAGGGCACACACCCAGAGGTTTTTGTAACTCACCTTGTGCCTGGGCGACAGGGAAAGGGGGGTGGGAGGCATTGCCCCGGGCACCTCGCCGCTCTCCTTTCTGCAGGGTGACACCTCAGAGATGCTTTTGTCTCTTCCCGGGTTGGTTTTGCTTCCCTGGGGATGAAGACGGCCTGGGCTAAATCCCCCTGATTGCCACCAGCGGCGCATGAGATGGTCCGCTGCACAGGCAGCTCACCGAGCAGCGCAGGTCCGGCCGGGGGAGCTCCGCGGCAGCTTGGGTTTCTCCTGCTGCCTCTCCCTCGCTTCAGAAAACCTGCCCTCTCCACCGCCCCCACCACGAAGAAAGGCTTTTCCGAGCAGTTGAAGAGGCCAGGAAAACCTCAAACCGAAATGGGGAGGGGACGTGGGGAAGGTCCAGTCTGGGTCCCATCTGCTCTGGGATTTGGACTTTTTCTAACCCCACAGTTGCCACAGAGTTTAAGAGTCTGGAAATAAAGGGAGAAAAGGAGAAAAGAAAAACTGCAGGGAGGAGAGAGGTGCGGGGGCTGTCCACGGGCTCCTGACCTGCGCTCCCTCCCCTTCCTGCCGGAGCTGATGGAGGCTTGGGGAGCCCACAGATCCTGGGGTCCTCCTCTGAGGCTCACGGGCAGGCTTTGGGGAGCTGAGAAATGCTCAGACCGATGGGAGGAATCTTTCTGGACAGTATTCGTGGCTTCCTACAGATTCTCAAAGACCCCAAGTCTTCTCCTAGAGTTCAGAGTTGCTGATCTAGTTCATCCCCACCTTATATATGGGAAACTGAGGCACAGAGCAGGGGTGGTGACTGTTTCCAAAGTCACACGGTGCAGCAGGACCAGCACCACGCGTCCCAAAGTCAGGAAGGACAGCACTGGGGTTGGCGGGAAGTCAGAGGCCACGCCCTCCCTGCGCCATAAAAATAAAAGCCTACAGTATGCATCAGGCATTTTACGTGTCAACATTTTTTAATTCTCAAAACAATCCTATAAGGTAGTTTACGATTATTATCCCCATTTCGTGGATGAGGAAACTGAGGCCTAGAGGGAGTAATAGCTTGTCCAGAGTCACAGAGCCAGGCGGTCCAGCTGTGGTCCGTGCTTTAGGCCACCTCGCAGGCACCGGGGGAGTCAGGCTGAGATGTCAGGAGGATCCAGATGTGTTTTGGAGACCCAAAATCCCGTTCTGCTATTTACTTTGGAACCTTTCTTCCCCTCTCTGAACCTCAGTTGCCTCCTCTGGAAAAAGAGTGTCATGATTTCTACCTCTCAAGGTTGTTGAAAGGATCAGGTATAATAGAGAAAGCTCCTATCCCAGTGCCTGGCACGTGGAAGGTCTTCAAAGTTAGAGTTTTGAGTGGAATTGAAAAAAAAAAGAAAAAGCAAAGTGCTGCCCATGTTTCCATAGCTGGAGCTGTGCAGGGACAAGTTAGGGACAGGTGCTGAGGAAGATGGAGAGGTGACTGGTCTGTGTGAAAGGTAGGGGTTGGTCTCTTATCCCAGGGGACAGTCTCCTGTAGAATGTTGAACAAGGAAGCAGTGTGTGTGTGTGTGTGTGTGTGTGTGTGGTGCTGGGGATTGAATCCAGGGGCATTCTACCTCTGAGCTATCCTCCCAGCCCTATTTATTTATTTATTTATTTATGTATTTATTGCAGTACTGGGGATTGAACCCAGGGGCATTCTACCTCTGAGCTACACCCCCAGCCCTGTTTTTTATTCTTTATTTTTATTTTGAAACAGGGTCTCACTAAGTTGCAGAAGGCCTCACTAAGTAGCTGAGGCTGGCTGCGAACCTGCGATCCTCCTGTCTCAGCCTCCCAAGTACTGGGATTATGAACATGTGCCACTACACATAGATTACTTTTTGTTTTGAAACAGGGTCTTGTTAGGTTGCTGAGAGTCTCGGTACATTGCTGAGGCTATCCTCGAACCTGCCATCCTCCTGTCTCCGCCTTCCAAGTACTGGGATTACAGACATGTGTGCCACCAAGCCCGGTTAAGCAGTAGGATTGATCTCCTCTCTGCAAAGTCACCTAACCAAGGACCTTCTTGAACCCATCAGTCAAGCAGGAGTCTTAGTTGGCCTTCTTAGTGGCCTTCTGTGTCCTGCACCCTCAGAGGGCTGCAGTGTCTGAGTCCCAGGGGGAGGATCCTGCTACAGTAGGTACTGTCCTTCCCTCCTGCCAACCCACAGATCCCAGCCTCTCAGGGGCCCTCAAGAAACCTGGAGACAAGGAAATAATGAGCCAGGTAAGAGCCCCATTCATAGACCAGACTTTTGCATCTGGGGCCTGGTGTCCTTCCTCCGCACCCTTGAAGATTCGAATCCAAGCATCCTTTGAGGCCCTTGCACACGCCTCCTTGCTCAAAATTTGTCCCTGACTCCTCGGCGACCTCACTCTTTGTGCGGCTCCTGTGCTGCCTGTAACATCCTAAGAGGAAAGGAGGCCTCCCAGTGTCACCCACACGAAAGGCCCCTTACCCACTGGCCCCATTGGTGGGGGGCTGCTGCTAGGAGCGCCAACTCCCCACACCGCCCCCTGCACATCTATGAGGTCAGGCCCTTGAGAGGCTGCACAGGGCAGTTGGAGCCAAGGCGGTGGCTGAGGCCAGGGTGGGTGTGAGGTGCCCACCAGAAGCGTCACAGTCAAGAAGAAAAAGATACAACCCCAGTAGAAACATCAGCCCACTAGAGACGACGCCAGGAGCAGCCTCAGCACAAACAGACGCTCCCCATCCTGAGTTCACGCCTCCGCGCACTAGACGGGCACTTTGCTGTCATCGAGGAATCTAACCCTTGCCACAGCTCTGCGAGGTGAGTACAAGTATCAACCCCATTTCACAGATAAGGTAACTGAGGCAGAGAGAGCTCACGGCCCTGCAGGAAGTGGAGAGTCAGGGGGTGTGAACCCAGGTGCACACTGGGCTGTGTCCTCTCCCGGGGCAGCCAGGGACAGCCAGGGACAGCCATGCGCTCCAGGTCCCAGCCGAGGACGGCGAGGAGGTCATTCTGCTCTGGTCTCCGTACAGTCCCGAGCGAGGCGGGACAGCTGTCACATGACCACGGCTCACTGGCCCGGCCTCAGATGCAGGCCCGTTGGGCTGTGTCAGAGGCTTCCCAGAAAAATGGAGTGTCTGGGGATGGCGGGTGTGACTCATGCAAGGCACTCCCAGGCCTGGCCCCGCGCCTGGCTGTGCTCCGTGAAGGCCTCTGGCCCGCTCTCGGGGCTGTGGTCAGGGCCCGTCCCCGCTGGACACAGCCCGAGGAGAAAGAAACATCTCGTGTGCAGGGCACTCCGCGCTGGGCCTGTCCTCTCCAGTTTCAGTGTGTTTTGGTAATTCATTGTCTTTCTACCTGTCCCCACCCCTCCCCAACCCCAGCACCTGGCCAGGTAGCTGTGAGCATCTTGTTTCAGAGGTGAGAATTCCTAGGCTCCTCCACTGTCCCAACAGCTGGGACAAACCAGAGACAAACAGGAACAGACATCCCATCCTGAAGCCCACACTGTCCAGGGGCTTTCAGAACCAGAGGAGAGGAAATCACAGTGGGTCAAGAGAAATCTCTGAAAAGCAAAAGCAAAAGGAACCAATGAACCATGACCAGGTGCTGCAGGACAGGACACGCCTGTAATTCCAGCGACTCCAGAGGCTGAGGCAGGAGGATCTCAAGTTCAAGGCCAGCCTGGGCAACTTAGCAAGACCCTATCTCAAAATACAAAATAAAAAGGGATGAGGATATAGCTCAGTGGTAGAGTGCCCTGGATTCAATGCATGCATACACACGAGAGAGAGAGAGAGAGAGAGAGAGAGAGAGAGAGAGAGAAAGAGAGAGAGAGAGAGAGACAGAGAGAGACAGAGAGAGAGAGCATGGTGGTACACTACTGTAATCCCAGTACTCAGGAGGCTGAGACAGGTGGATCACAGGTTCGAGGCCAGCCTCACCAACCTAGTGAGGCTGTCAGCAACCTAGTGAGACCCTGTTTCAAAATAAAAATTAAAATAGGGTCAGAGGTGTAGCTCAGAGGTAGAACACCTCTGGGTTCAATCCCTAGTATCACACACACACACACACACACACACACACACACACACACACGAGCTAGGGGCATAGCTCAGTGGTAGAACATTAGCCTAGCATATGTGAGGCCCTGTATTCAATCCCCAGTACCACAAAATAAATAAATAGAAAGAGGCCGGGCGTGGTGGCACATGCTTGTAATCCCAGTACTTGGGAGGCTGAGACGGGAGGATCCGGGTTCACAGCCAGCCTCAACTACTTAGTGAAGCCCTCTGCAACTTAGTGAGACCCTGTTTCAAAATAAAGAATAAAAAATAGGGCTGGGGGTGTAGCCTGGAGGTAGAATGCCCCTGGGTTCAATCCCCGGTACCACCAAAAAATTAAATAGATAGATGATGGAGAAAGAAAAAAGAAAGAGAAAGAAAGAAAGAAAGAAAGAAAGAAAGAAAGAAAGAAAGAAAACCAATAAACCTAAGCATGGATTCAGTTGGTGGCCTAACTATGCAGAGCAAAACTATTTCAAGGGAAAACACAATAATTTGACTGAATATTGCCAGTGGAATATACCCTAAGGATAAGAAGAGCTGAAGAAAAACTCAAACTGTTTTCAATAGTCCTATTGTGAAGTCATAATTTCAGCCTTGTTATTCTGAAATATCATGCATGTGTACTTAGGGATACGGCAAATAGGTAATTCTCTTTCAAATAAGCAGCTGTCCGTCCTTGGGGCTGTGTCTGTCTCAAGGCCCTGGGGTACCTGTCAGGCCACATTTTAGCTTATTGAACTGGATGAACAGCCTGCAGTGGCCCAGGAGGGAGCCCGCTGGCAGGGAGGGGTTGATATAAACGTCCCCTTGTCCCTTCCTGCTCCTTGAAGAAGAGTGTACCCTGGGGTAGGAAGGGCAGAGACCAAGGAAGGGAGGTGCACGCGGGCCTGGGCACATGGGCCAGGGCCTGACAGGTCGTGGTGGTGTTGGGAGGCGTGGGCCAGGGACAGGCCTGGCTCCAGGCCCGCCACTTGTGAAGTGTCCAGCTTAGCATCCGACCCTGGCTGCAACCGCTGGGCAGCGTGGGGCTTCCTGGCTGTCCCCGCCAGCACCCCTGGGCGCCTCTCCCAGCCTTTCAGGTAACGCTCCCTTGTTAATAGGATCTTGGCATTAGAACTGAGAGGAACAAAGATGGCTCTGTGCACCGGCCAACCGACTGTGCATCAAGCTGGACTTAGTTCGGGGAGCTATGTAGCCAGCTAGGCTTGCAGCAGCTTGGCGACGTGTGCTTGGCAACACCCTAATCAACACAAGCTGCGTGCCCCAAGCCTGGCCTTGGGCCCGCCGGGCCTCGGAAGGGACATGAGATGTCCAGTCTCCTGAGGCCCTGCTGCTGGCAGTGTGGCCTGAGGTCTGAACTGGGAACTCGAAGGAAGCAGTATAGGTTGGCGGACACGCCCATGAGCTTTGAGGCCGGACACTTGGCATTCAAATCCCAGCTCTGCCTCTTACAAGCTGTGAGCCTAGCGTTGGCTTGATCTTTCTGGATTTTATTCCTTCATCTGCAGAGTGGTGGTGGTGATGATGACGATGATGATCCACTTTGTGAGGTAGTTAAGTTACAATGGGTTGCCATATGCAAGACGCTTAGAATAGTTCTTAGCACCTAGGATGCACCCTATCTGTTTATTTGCTCTTATGTTTATCATTTTGTAGGTCAACAGAAGTGAGGATGAAATAGAAGAGACCCATCTGAGAAAATGTTTGAAAGCCGGGAGTGGTGGTGCACGCTTGTAATCCCAGTACTTGGGAGGCTGAGACTGGAGGATCCGGGTTCGCGGCCAGCCTCAGCTACTCAGTGAGGCCCTCCGCAACTTAGGGAGACCCTGTTTCAAAATAAAGAATAAAAAATAGGGCTGGGGGTGGAGCTCAGAGGTAGAATGCCCCTGGGTTCCATCCCTGGTACCGAAAAAAAAAAGAAAGAAAATGTTTGAGAGGGCCGTGGGACCTCAGGGATGCATTTAGAGGGATAAGAAACACTGGAGGAGAGGCAGGGTGGGGGTGGGGGAGGCCGGCCTCTGTTTTGCACATGGGGGTTTGAGCTGCCTGACGTGGTCCATCAGATGGGAGCTACCGGGTGGACAGGTGATGGGGTGCACTTGGAGCTGAGAGCTAAAGACTTGGGCTGCTTCACTAACGTTCCAGGGAAACCAGCGCCCACGAGCTGCCTCTCCAGTGTTTTTAGCTGATTTCGCTTGAAACTGATTTAGCTTGGCTGAGTTTGATTTAATGCAAAAATATCACGCCCCTCACAGCCACCACCCCGACCCAACAGTGGAGTAAGCAGCCATTGCTCCTTCAGCCCACCCTGCTCCCCAGGGCTCTGTGACTCACAAGGAGGAGCACGAAATAACCCCCAGACGCGCTCATCCTTGAGAGAAATGTGTGGTTGTAGAGAGGAGGGAACTGAGGCTCGGAGGTGTTGATGACACTCTTAGAGTCGCAGCCAGCAGGCAAATGGCGGGGCAAGGTCAGAGGTAGTCCCTCCTGGGGCTGAGCCCTTGCTCTCTCCCCCTCCTGGGGACCTCAAGCTGTCTAGAAAGGGACAGGCTTGCACTGTCCAGTCTGCTCTGCCTGAGGGACTGGGGAGGGACTCTCTACTTCCAGGTGGGCACGCAAGATCCCTGCTCGTGGGTGACAGGAGACGCGAGCTTGACTGTTCTGAGAAGTGGCATACGAAAGCGCAGACCTATGACTGGAGAGGCAGAGGACCTCCGGTGGACAGGCTGCGGCAGGAGCTCACCACGGGGAGACACTGCCAGGAAACAGTGAGCGCAAAGCAAGCTGAGCCCAGGGGCATTCTACCTCTGAGCTCCACCCCCAGCCCTTTTTATTTTTTGTTTTGAAACAGGGCCTCACTAGGTTGCTGATAGTCTTGCTATGTTGTTGAGGCTGGCCTCGAACTTGCAATCCTCCTGTCTCAGCCTCCCAAGGACTGGGATTACAGGCACACTCCACCATGCCTGGAAAAAGTTCTGTTAAGTGGTGGCAGTTTAACTCCTCTCAGCCCCAGGGTCCTTTGTGCCATATGGTGTCTGATGGGGCTGGAAAACCAAGATGGTGGCTTCAAATGGCACCTCAGCTCATGGGCGGGGACAGTGTGGGGCTGACTGGGCCTCTATCTCCTCATCTCTCTCTCTTCTCTCCTTCTCTTCCCTCCTCCTCCTCCTCCTCCTTCTCCTCCTCCTCCCCTCCTCCTCCTCTTCCTCCTCCTCCTCCTCTTCCTCCTCCTCCTCTTCCTCCTCCTCCTTCTTCTTCTTCTTCTCTCTCTCTCTCTCTCTCTCTCCTCCTCCCTCCCTAGCATGGGTTTCTTCATAGCAGTAGTCTCGCACTAACTGAACTTATCGTGTAGTGACTGCTTCAAAGGGGAAGGGAACGGCCAGACTTCTTAAAGCTGGCCCTGGGGTCGGCACTCAATCACTTCTGCCAAGTTCTGTGACCAAAGCAAGTTCAACGGCCACACCCGGTTCACCTGGAGGGGAAGCCAATGTGAGGAGCCTCACAGGGCAGGGGACCTGGTGTTGGTCGTCTTTGGAGATTGTCACAGAGACCCCGGACTTCGTACCAGCACGGGCAGGCAGAGGCCCCGCTTCTGCCATTGAAGAGGCTGGGGCACATGTGGGCAATATATACTAGCAACATTGCCATTAAAAACACGTTATTTTTAAAGGATCTATTTACTCTGTGGTGGACCCTGTTCTAATTGCTTGATGTGTATTTTCTTGTGTGTGTGTGTGTGTGTGTGTGTGTGTATGTTACTGGGGATTAAATCCAGGGGCATTCTGCCTCCGGGCTACACCCCCAGCCCTATTTTATTTTTAGTTTGAAACAGGGTCTTGCTAGGTTGCTGAGAGTCTCACTACTTGCTGAGGCTGTCCTTGAACCTGCAATCCTCCTGTATCAGCTTCCCAAGTACTGGGATTATAAGTGTGTGCCACCACACCTGGGTGTATTTTCTCATTTAAGTACCTCAGTATGTTCATTTTACAGACAAAGAAACTGAGACGCAGAAGATAATTTGCCACTAATCCCTCCTGTAGGCCTTTATTCTAAGGGCACAATTAAGAGTTAGCTGTCTGTGCTTGCTTCGTCAGCACGTGCACTAAAATTGGAAGGATACAGAAAAGATTAGCACGGTCCCTGTGCAAGGATGACAGACATATTCGTGAAGCATTCTGTGGGTTTGTTGTTGTTGTTACTGTTGTTTTTGTTACAAATAAATAAAGAGTTATCAGATGTTCTTTTTTTTTCTTTTGGTTCTGAAGATTGAACCCAGGGGCCCTCTATCACTGAGCTATGCCCCCAGCCCTTTTTATTTTATATTTTGAGATAGGATTTTGCTAAATTGCTGAGGCTGGTCTCAAACTTGTGATCCTCTTGTGTCAGCCTCCTGAGTAGCTGGGATTAGGTGTGTATCTATTAATAAAGGAGATTGGTTAAAGCAACTATGATATATCTATGTAATGGAGAACCTTGTAGCAGCAGGGAAAAAATACTGATATGCAATAACTTGTGCAATATAGTAAATGAAAAAGTGGGTTATAAAACAAGATATAGAATGCCCTCCCATCTGGACAAAAAATATACACGAGGTCCTGAAAGTGTCTTTCTCTGTGGAGGAATTATGTGTGAGAATGTTTCATATTTTTGTTAATTTGTGGTTTCTTATCTTTTTACATGTATTGCTTTTGAGGTAGGAGAAAAGCAATGCAAGTTACCATTTTGAACTCTTAAAAAAAAAAGGTTTTCTACTTAAAGGAGAGAGTTTCAGGTAAGTGAAAAAGTTAATGAACCAGTCTGTCATGCTGGGCAGCCAGACTTTGCCCTGGGCCTCGTTGACCAAACACAAGTTCTCAGAGCTGAGCAAGTGTTCACGCGGCTACACAAGGTGCAGCCCGCCACCTGGCCTCTTCAGTGACTATGAGTCAGCTTCCTGTCACTATAACAAACGCCAGAGACAATCAATATAATAAGAGAAAAGGTTTATTTGGGGTCAGAGTTCTGGAGGTTTCGACCCCTGGCCAGTTGTCCCTGAGACTTCTGGGCACATGGCAACACATGGCGGCGTAAGGCAGAGGTAGAGCAAAGCTGCTCGCCTCATGGAAGGAACTAGAAAAACAAAAGGAAGGGGCGGAGTCCCAATATCCCTTTGAGGGCACACCCCAGTGACTTGCAAGTCTCCCACTAGGCCCACGTCTTAAAGTGTCGACCATGTCCCAATAGCACCAAGCTGAGGACCCAGCCTTTAACACATGGTCCTTTGGGGGACATTCTAGACGCAAACTATAGGAGTGACAAGTGTGTTTATGAACCTGCTGTTCCACCCTCTACCACAGACCACGCCAAGTGACAGCCTCTTCAGAGGCTGCTCCAGCAGGCCACCTCCCAGCCTCTTTCTCTGCTTCCATCTCTCCCTCCTTATCTTTCTAGTAGACAGGATTCAAAGACAGTCCTATCCCCCCACTGGATGTGATGGTGCACACCTGTATTCATAGTACTTGGGAGGCTGAGATAGGAGGATCACGTGTTTGAGGCCAGCCTCAGTAACTTAGTAAGACCCTGTTTCAAAATAAAAAATAAAAATAAAAAAGAGCTGGGGTGTGGCTCAGAGGTAGAGTGCCCCTCTACTAGGTTCAATCCCCAGTATAACACACACACACACACACACACACACACACACACATGACAGCCCTTTCCCCCAATTCTTGGCCTCTGGTGTACATATGCCTCTCCCAGTTACTCAATCAAACATGAACCTGGGCATCACTGGGAAGAGATTTTCCAGGTGTAATTAACGTCCCAAGTCGGTTGGTCTTAAGACAGGGAGATACCATGGTAAGGCCTGACCTGATCAGGGAGCCCTTCAAATGTGGGTCCAGAGGTCAGAGAGGAGGAGATCAGAGACTCAGAGGACAGTGGCTGGAGATGGGGATTTGACGTGTGAGAAGCTCCCCACTGCTGGAAAAGGAGCACCAGCGTGGTGGCGCACGCTTGTCATCCCAGCACTTGGGAGGCTGAGACAGGAGGATCACAGGTTTGCGGCCAGTCTCAGAAACATGAAGTTGTCCGCAACTTAGTGAGACCCTGTTTCAAAATAAACAATAGAATAGGACTGGGGGTGTAGCTCAGAGGTAGAACGCCCTTGGGTTCCATCCCCAGTACTGGTTGCTGCTGCTGCTGCTGCTGCTGCTGCTGCTTCCTCCTCCTCCTCCTCCTCCTCCTCCTCC
>PVJS01034744.1:0-21402 GCA_004027185.1 Glis glis
ACTTTGTGAGACCCGGTTTCAAAATAAAGTATAAAAAATAGGGCCAGGGGTGTAGCACGAAGGTAGAATGCCCCTGGGTTCAATCCCTGGTACTGCAAAAAAAAAAAAAAAGAGTACAACAGAGACTGCAGAAAGTGTCAATGAATTTTAGTATCAAAACAACAGAAATGTTCCAATCTGAAGAAAAGAGAGGAAAAACATATTGAAAGTGAATAGCACCTCAGGAACCTGTGAAGCAGTATAAAAAGATCAAATGGATATTTAATTGTAATCCTAGGAAGAGAGAATAGAAAAAAATATATATTAAGAAATAAGCCCGGTATGGTGGTGTACACCTGTAATCCAGTACTTGGAAGACTGAGACAGGAGGATCACAGGTTCGCCCCCAGCCTCAGCAACCTAGCAAGACCCTCAGCAACTTAACGAGACCCTGTTTCAAAATAATAAAAAAGGGCTGGAGGTGTAGCTCGCAGGTAGAATGTCCCTGGAATCAACCCCCAGCACCCCCCCCAAAAAAAAGGAAAAAAAGAATGGTCAAAACTTCTCATATTTGAAGAAAATTAAAAATCTACAGACTTATGAAGTGCAGTAAATCTCAACTAGAAAAATTCAACCTCATTCATGAACTGCTTAAAAAACAAAGTTAAAGAGAAAATCTAAACAGTATGTTTGTGGATTTCTCAATGGAAAACATGGACTATAAACAATAAGGTGCTAAAAGAAAAAATAAGGTGCTGTTCTACAAACAGCAAAAATATCCTCCATGAATGATTAAATGATATATTTAGAAAGGAAAACTAAGAGTGTGTCACCAGCAGAAATGTACTTCAAGAAATACTGAAGGAAGTATCTCCAGATGAAGGAGAACAGTATTAGGGTTTATAAACTTGGATAATCAAGAAAAAATAAACATCAAAAATGATAAATATTAGAATGTAAAAGACCATTTGTTTCCCTTAAGTTCTTTAAAAAACATAGAACTGCTTAAAGCAAAAATATATATCTTTCGAGGATGTAAACGTACGCAGAAGTCATATATACAACTCTAATATAAAGAACAAGGTGGGTAAAGGGACATATAGTTAAAAGATTTCAACATTTTACATGAAGTGGTACAATAGTAACTCAAGGTAACCAAAGTAATAGATCTGTTATAAGCCTCAGAACAACCATAGAAATAAATGCAGAAAGGAGCCGGGTGTGGTGGCGCACGCTTGTAATCCCAGTTACTTGGGAGGCTGAGACAAGAGGATCCGGGTTCGCAGCCAGCCTCAGCTAGTGGGACCCTCCGCAACTTCGTGAGACCCTGTTTCAAAATAAAGGATAAAAATTAGGGCCGGGGTGTAGCTCGGAGGTAGAACGCCCCTGGGTTCAATCCCCGTTACTGAAAAAAAAATAAAAGAAATGCAGAAAGGTATAGGTAGAATGTCAACAGGTATAATATTCAAATAGCCTGAAAGAAGGCAGAAACTGTGAAACAGAGGACCAAGACAGAAGAAATAAAAACAAAATTTTAAATGATGTATCTAATCAAACCATGTCAACATTTAAATGACAATTTTAAAAGATATTAATGGTCTAAATTCTTTGATTAGCAGAGATTATCAGAGTGGATAAAAAAGGAAGACCCTATTATATGTAGGCTGGATATATAAAGACTTCCAAAATCACTCAAAGTAGGTGAACTTAATAGTTCTGTACCAATGAAAGAAATTAAATTCACAGCTTAAAACACTGCCAAAAAGGAATATATGGGCCTACATGTTTTCATTGGAGAATTCTACCACAAAGAAGAATAACACCAATTCTACAAAATATCGTCCAGAAATCTGAAAAGAAACAAATGCTTCCTAGATCACTTTATGAGGCCAGCAAGACAGAACAAGGAAACTACAAACAATTACCTCCTATGACTATAAATTTTAAAGCCCTCAATAAAATATTAACAGATAAAACTCAATAATATAGAAAAGCTAAGTTTATCCTGGGAATGCAAGGCTGGATCGCTGTTTGAAAATCATGTTGATGGGTGTGGTAGCGCATGCTTGTAATCCCAGTACTTGGGAGGCTGAGACAGGAGGATCGCAGGTTCAAGGCCAGCCTCAACTACTTAGTGAGGCCCTCCGCAACTTAGTGAGACCCTGTTTCAGAAATAAAGAATAAAAAATAGGGCTGAGGGTGTAGCTCAGAGGTAGAATGCCCCTGGGTTCAATCCCCAGTATTAAAAAAAAATTCCTAGGACTAATAAGTAAATTTAGCAAGATCTCAGGATACAAATGTATAAGTCAATCATCTTTCCCTCTACTATCAATGTGCAATTGAAAAAAATATATTTAAAAAATCCTATTTTAATAGCCGGGCGTGGTGGCACATGCTTGTAATCCCAGTACTTGGGAAGCTGAAACAAGAGGATCGCAGGTTCACGGCCAGCCTCGGCTACTTAGTGAGGCCCTCCGCAACATAGTAAGACCCTGTTTCAAAATAAAGAATAAAAAAAACAAACATAGGGCTGGGGGTGTAGCTCAGAGGTAGAATGCCCCTGGGTTCAATCCCCAGTACAGCAAAAAAAAAAAAAAAAGAAAAAGTAAAAAGAAAGAATAAAAATAGGGCTGGGGGTATAGCTTGGATGTAGAATGCCACTGGGTTCAATCCCCAGTACCAAAAAAAATCCTATTTTAAATACCTTTGAAAAGATTTTATAATAAAGTATAATTCTAACATAATATATACAGGATCTGTATGTTGAAATTATAAAATGCTAATGAGAAATGAAAGATTAGCTGGGCGTGGTGGCGCACACTTGTAATCCCAGTACTTGGGAGGCTGAGACCTGAAGATCCAGGTTCGTGGCCAGCCTCATCTATTTCGTGAGACCCTGTTTCAAAATAAAGAATAAAAAATAGGGCTGGGGGTATACCTCGGAGGTAGAATGCCCCTGGGTTCAATCCCCGGTACCGACAAAAAAAAGAAATGAAAGATCTATATAAGTGGGGACAGATATTATATCAGAAGACAAGTAATAATATATATATTCATTTGGGTTGAATTGACATTTTACACAATTCCAATCAAAATACTATCAAAGATTTTTTTTTTTTTTTGCGGTACTGGAGATTGAACCCAGGGGCATTCTACCTCCAAGCTACAACCCCAGCCCTATTTTTTTATTCTTTATTTTGAAACAGTATCTCACTAAGTTACAGACGGTCTCACTAAGTAGCTGAAACTGGCCGTGAACCCAGATCCTCTGGTCTCAGCCTCCCAAGTACTGTGATTATAAGCATGTGCCACCACACCCGGCTTTCAAATATTTTTTTAGATACAAAAAATATAATTACAAAATTTATATGAAATATAAATTAGAATACTTAAAACGATTAGAAGATGAATAATAAAGTTGGAAGACTCACACTATCCAATTCTAAAACTTAATATAAAGATACAGTAATCAAAACACTGTGATACTGGCAAATAGATAGGCAAATATGTTAAGAGAATAGAAGAGAATCCAGAAGTAGATCCACACAAATACAGTCAATTGACTTTTTTTTTATAAATGTGCAAAAGTAATTCAATGGAGAAAGCAAAGTCTTTCAACCAACAGTAATATCAATCCAGTGTTTAAAACTTAAAACATTTCTCAAAACCATCCACTTTTTCTCATTCCTCCCACAACCTCCCTGTCTAAGCTATCACCAACTCTCTTCTAGCTACTATGATTGCTTACTTTTAACTATTCTCCTTTAATATTCTATTTTCCACAGTGCTCATCAAATGAGCTTTTCAAAATACAAATCTGACCAAATCACCCCCTGCTAAAATTCTTTAGAGCTTCCAATCCTCTTACAATAAACACAGAATTGCCCTGATATGATTTACAAGGTCATAAATTGCCAAGCCCCTACTCCCTAATTCTACAGCCTCATCTTGCACCATACTTCTCCTTTCATTCCATATTGTACTCACTATACTCCCTCCCACATAATCTTTCCTCTGACTGATATGCTATTTCCTTCTTTCTTAAGATTTTTTTTTTTTTTTTGCAGTACTGGGGATTGAACCCAGGGATATTCTACCTCTGAGCTACACTCCCAGCCCTACTTTTTATTCTTTATTTTGAATGAGGGTCTCACAAAGTTGCAGAGGGCCTAAGTAGCTGAGGCTGGCCGCAAACTTGTGATCTTCCTGTCTCAGTCTGAGAAGTACTGGGATTACAAGCATGTGCCCAACTCAGGATTTCAATTCAATCTTTATTTCTTCATAAAAGCCTCTCTTGGCCTAACTGGTTCAAATCCCTTTACTATAAGCCTCACAATGAACTAATCCTTTATTACACTATCACCATTGTGATATTATATTTGAATGACTGACTATAATTTAAGTGTGACTATTTGATGGCTATTGCTCCACGAAGGCAAGATATGCATCTATTTTCTCCCCACTGTATCCCCAGATTACAGCATAATTGGAACTCAATGAGTGTTGGCTGAATGAATAAATGTATTATCTACCCTATTAAGTATTTATAATTATTTGCTCCATTTCATAGATGGGGAAAATAGAAATCAAGAGTTTGGGTAAATTGTTCTAGGTCATATGCTAGAAGATAAACAGCCAGCTGAATACAAACTGAGGCATTTTTATCTTAAGAACCGAGATACCAATTGCTGTTCATATATAAAAAATGCCAAGCCAGCCCTTGTCCATGTAGGAATTAATCTTTATATTAAAAATTTAAAACTTTAAAATTAATTCAAAAAATATGTATAAAATGATTACAAAGTGTCAGTCAGTGTGCTAAGTATAAGGGTAACAGGGTAAATAGGACATAGGCTCATAGCCCTTATTGGAGTATATACTGATTCTATTATACTTATTGACCACATGCAAGGTACCAGCCACTATACTAAGTAAGGAGGAGTCTAAAGGATAAATAAAGCCTTAAATAACTATATTAAAAATAAATCAATTTCATGTGTAATAAGTATTACATAGGAAAAATACAGGGTGCTATGGAAATCCATACAGAAACTTCAAACTAGCCTGGAGTGTCAAGAGAAGTTTTTTTAAAGCAGTGACATGTAAGCTGAGACTTGGAGTATAAGTAAGCATTAGCAAATTTGAAAGCAATACAAAACATTATTATTAGTTATAAGAGTTTGTGCAAAAGAAATTCAATGGAAAAAGGATAATCATTTGGAAATATGCTTTCCAAGAAATGGGAGGACTTGCAAAATCAGGTAATAAGATAGGTAAACACAAAAACAAATGTCTGTAGTCATAAATAATATTGTTCCCTATGCCAGGGGCCAGAAAACTACAGCCTGCATCACAAATCCAGCCTAAAGTCTCTTTACTGTAGACCCAGAGTTAAGAATATTTTTACATTTTTACAAGGTTGTGAAGAATAAATGAGAGAGTATAAGAGGTAAAGAGAGAGGATGAGAGAATTAACACTGATCATATACAAACCACAACATCTAAAATATTTACTAGCCTCTACAGAAAGTATGCCAGGCTGGGAGTTTAGCTCAGTGGTAGAGTACTGGCCTAGCATGTACAAGGGACCTGGATTTTATCCCTGCCATTCCCCCCCAAAATAAAGAAATAAAGAAAACGTTTGCCAACTCATGTTTGATATGCTACAATCAATTAAAATATGATGAAGCCTTATCCTACAAATTCACTAAACACTATTCTACCTGAATACTAAATACTGAATATATACCACGCATTTTTCAAACTGAATCTTTGTGGCATAACATCCAAATGTACTAAATTTACAATCAGCCTCATAATATGCATATTTGATCTTATTTATTTTTTTATGTTCATTTATTGGTGCATTGTAATTATACATTTTGATATATGTCAGGGTATCAACATCATACATGCACACATTGCTCATTTAGCCCTCCCTCCAATCCCACCCTATTCCCTCCCCCTTCCCTTCCTTTCATGCTCCAGATAGTGATTGAGTCTTATAAGTTTGTGTATGTACTTCATGTGTTATAGTGTGTTTCCCTCCACCCCCCTCAGAACTCCCTCAGTTAGGTCACCTTCTTTGTCCATCTAAAGATTTCTTCTTCTTGATCTTATTTAAATTTGCCAAAAACACATACTTAAATAATGTAAATACCTTAACCAAGACAGCTAACAAGATATATAAAAATTTGTAAAGATAAAATTGTAGATTTAAAATCAAATATTTTTTATATTTTAGCTGAAAGTTAATACTTTAATGAAACATACTGTGGGAGCCTAAATCAGTGGACTCAATATTATTTCGAAAAATAAATATTACAGCCGGGCATGGTGGCGCACACTTGTAATCCCAGTACTTTGGGAGGCGGAGACCGGAGGATCCGGGTTCGCAGCCAGCCTCAGCTCTCTCTCTCTCTCTCTCTCTCTCTCTCCCTCTCTCTCTCTCCCTGTCTTTCTCTCTCTCTCTACCTAGTGAGGCCCTCCGCAACTTCGTGAGACCCAGTTTCAAAATAAAGAATAAAAAAATAGGGCCAGGGGTCTAGCGCGGAGGTAGAACGCCCCTGGGTTCAATCCCCAGTACCGCAAAAAAAGAAAAATAAATATTACATATTAAAAGAAAAAATTATATACTTACCAAGATTTTTTTCAATTCTTCAAGTTCTACTTCCTTATTATTTTTAATCTGAGTCATCTCTTCTAAAACAAGCAAAAAAAAAATAAATGTGTTAAAACCTGGATTAAAAGAATAGGAAAGGAAGCAGGGCATGGTGGTACACACTTGTAATCGCAATAGTTGGTAGGCTGAGACAGGAGGATCACAGGTTTGAGGTCAGCCTCAGCAACTTAGTGAGACCCTCAGTAACTTAAGACCTTGATTCAAAATAAAAAGACCTAGGGGTGTAGCTCAGAGGTAGAATGTCCCTAAGTTCAATCCCCAGTAACTCCCACACCCCTAAAAAAAGAATAGGAAAGGAGAAGAAATAAGAATAATGCCATCTGAAAGGAAAAACCCCAAAGATAGATTAATGCAACTCAAGCATGGCAAAGCTCAGAGGAAACAGAAGGATTCCAAATGGTACTAATAGATAAATATTAATAGTAATGTTTCACCGGGAGTGGTGGTGCTTGTACTTGTAATCCCAGTACTTGGGAAGCTGAGACAAGAAGATCGCAGGTTCACAACCAGCCTCAGCTACTTAGTGAGAACCTCTTTCAAAAATGAAGAATAAAAAATAGGGCTGGGGGTGTAGCTTGGAGGTAAAATGCCCCTGGGTTGAATCCTCAGTACTGCAAAAAAAAAAAACAGTAATGTTTCCATACAGTTAATTCTACAGCCAAATATGCTCAACATTTTTAAAGTAAAATAAACAATGGATCAATGGGCACAGTGGCACATGCCTGTAATCCCAGTACTTGGGAGAATGAGACAAGAGGATCACAGGTTGGAGGCCATCCTCAGCAACTTAGCAATACCCTCAGCAACTCAGTGAGACCGTTTCAAAGTAAAAAATAAAAAGGGCTGGGGGTATAGCTTGGAGGAAGAATGCCCCTGGGTTTGATCCCCAATACCAAAGGGGGGGATGAATCTAAATAGAAATATATTTGGAATAAGGTCATCATGTGCCCTTTATCTTTATTTCATCACTATCTAAATCTATCTTACCTCAATCTTCACTCCAGATTTTTAAAAAGTGATCTTTTCTCAAGCTAACTCTAACCACTGTACTTTGGATTTCAACATTCCCACTTCCTCTGAGACTTTAGCTTCCCTATTACCAATATACACCAACTCTATATAGAAGTCTTTATTTCTCCTATTCAATCTAAACACCCCATTTTAACATAAAACAAAAATATATGATTAACCTTTCTACCCTTTCAAGCTATTGTCAGAGGATTAGGGATGTAGCCCTGTGGTAATGTGCTTGCTTAGTATGCACAAAGCACTGAGTTCAATGTCCAGTATTGAAAACAAAATGACTCAAGCAACTGCTGAGATTTCTTGTTTTATTCTGCAAATTCCTGTTTGCAAATTACACATTTCTTTCTTAACTGAAAACCTATGCCTATATTCATGATAGTAATAAAACTATGATCTTAAAAATCAGCAATAACCAGATTATGATGCAATTCTCAGTCTTCATCATTATGGAGTTTGGCAGTATTTGATACTATTAACCACTCGGTGCTTTTTTTCCTTTGATTATCAAGACCATGCATTATTCATAACTCCTGTTTCCTCTCTAACTCCTTCTATTTTCTTTGTTGACACCCTTCCTTCTTGTCACTTTAAATAATAGTGTTTTACAATGTTTTTCTATACATCCATGAATTTAATATTATGCTAATGAATTGAAAAATATTTCAACCTCAAGCCTTCTGCTTTTTTCTCCTTTCTTATAATTTTTTTTTTTTTTTGCAGTACCGGGGATTGAACGCAGGGGCGTTCTACCTCCGCGCTACACCTCCGGCCCTATTTTTAATACTTTATTTTGAAACCTGGTCTCACGAAGTTGCGGAGGGCCTCACTAAGGAGAGGGAGAGAGAGAGAGACAGAGAGAGAGGGAGAGACAGAGAGACAGAGAGACAGAGGGACAGAGAGTGAGAGAGCTGAGGCTGGCCACAAACCCGGATCCTCCGGTCTCCACCTCCCAAAGTACTGGGATTACAAGCATGCGCCACCACTCCCGGCCCTTTCTTATAATTTTAAACTGCCTACAAAGCTCCCTAGTGATATCCAGCTGTCACCTAAAAATGTATTGTGTCTGAAATACTGTCCTTCTTCATTATTAAGGGTTATGAAAATTATAGAATTACTGAACATTTCTCAGACTCTATACATTTAAAAATACTTGTGATAATTGCCTGCAATCTTTAAGAAAAAGTAAAAAAAATATGAAATGTCAATATAGAATCTAAAAGAAAAACCTGTCACAAGAAAATTTTATTAAACCAGGAAGTTTCATTTTAGGTAAAAAATACATAATTTTTAAAACTTGGACTAAAGACAATGAACTAATAAGCATGTCTGTATACTCTCTTTTCTCACCTCAATCTCATAAAAAATTTAAAGAAGAAAAAACATATAAACATATATATATTTCTCATATATATAAGAATAAAATTATTAAAACAAGACAGACTTTCAGTAACATATCAGAAAACTGAGAAATCCTTGGCGAGAAGAAAACTTGCATTAATTCAATGAAGGCAAGTTAGCGAGGCCCTGTTTCAAAATAAAAAAAAGAGTTGAGGATGTGGCTCAGTGGTAGAACACCCTTCTATTTAGTCCCCAGTACAACCTATACACAAAGATATGAGGGGTAAAGCAGGCTGATCAAAGCAGTGCAGAGATAAAAACTGATTTTAGGCTTGAAACTGCTGAGGGGATGATGGAGGAACACTCTAACCCAAGATATAAGTCTAAGAAAATACAACTGAATAAGAAAGTGTAGCCAGGAAGCAAAGCAATAAGAATGAGGGTTATTGGGGTAAGAAAGGTTACAGAAGAGGAAAAGCAAATAAAAGCTAAGTAAATACAGTGAGAGATGAGAAAATATGTGGACAAATTAGGATAATCTGAAGAATAGTTTGATGATTAATCTGATGAATACAATTTGTGTTCCATTATGTTCTTCACATGGATCCTCTTAAGCTAAGAGAATGTGCTTCAACTCTAAAACAAAGAAAAAGAAAATGAGGGCTTGAACTGTTCCAGTTCTATGGGGATGAAGGAAAAGGAAAAAATTCAAAAGTTACTTAAGAGTTAAGAACTCTCAAATTAGTTATATTTTATAAATTAGACATTAAGAATTAGGCCAGGCATGGTGTTGTATTCCTGTAATCCCAGTACTTGCTTGGGAGGCTAAGACAGGAGGATCACAGGTTCAAGGACAACCTCAGCAACTTAGTGAGACCCTCCATAACTTAGTGAGACTCTGTTTCAAAATTTAAAAAAAGGGGGGGCTTGGGTGCAGCTCAAAGGTAGAAGGTCCCTGGGTTCAATCCCCAGTACCACAAAAGCAAGCAAGAAAAGGAAGAATTACAAACAGCAACAAATGAGCCAGGTGTAGTAGCACAACTTGGAAGGCTGAGAGAGGAGGATAGCAGGTTTGCAGCCAGCCTCAGCAACTTGTGAGGCCCTCTGCAACTTAGTGAGAACCTCTGCAACTTAGTGAGTCCCTGCTTCAAAATAAAGAATAATAAATAGGGCTGGGGGTGTAGCTCGAAAGTAGAATGCCCCTGGGTTCAATCTCCAGTACCAAAAAAAAAAAAAGAAACAGCAACAACTGGATAACCAACTAGAAGGAAAGCACAAGGGAGAGAAAATACAGAATATATTCTAAGATTTCTGGTTTTAAGAACTATACTATTAGTCAAAGAAGGAAATAGGCTAATATTGAGTCCCTATGTGATTGTTAATGCTACTCTCCCCCATATAAAGTTTTCTACACTCCGTCATCCTCTACAACTCTTCAAAACCTCTCTGTACATTAAAGTCTACTTTCAAAATCTACCTTTTCTATAAAGCCTTTCCTAACTCTACAGTCCACATTGGTATCTTTGGCTTCCTCTTGGCATCAGCATTAACACACCTCCATCAATAAGAAATCTATGAGTATTTACCTCAAATATATAAATATATAACACATATTTTATACTGTTTTAATATAAATATGAATTATATTGTTCATTATAAAACAAACATTAAAACAAATAGAAATGGAGGTTCTAACATTTTCTTCCCTTACCCTAATGTAATTCTTACTAATTTTCTCATTTTGGATACCATTGCTCTAATGGTACATGTGTATTTGTTTGTTCATTTGTGATACTGGGGAGGAACCCAGAAGCATTCTATCTCCAAGGTACAACCCCAGCCCTTTTTTTATTTTTTGTTTTGAAACAAGGTCTCACTAGGTTGCAGAGAGTCTCACTGTTTTAAGAGGCTGTCCTCGAATCTGTGATTCTCCTGTCTCAGACTCCAAGTACTGAGATTTCATACGGATGCAACCACACCCAACTGCTATAATGGTTTTATATGTTCAGCCTTTCTCTCATAATAACTAGAAATTTTTCAGAGCATTATATTTTACTTCTTCTATATGTTCCCACAACATTTAGAAAATTCTATAGAAATTTTTCACAGCATTATACTTTACTTCTATATGTTCCCACAACATTTAGAAAATTCTAAAACACAAACTAAAACACACACATACACATAGTACTATTTCACGATTCTAGGATTTCTTTTTCAAACTCCTCATAATGTATTTCTCTATTATGAGAAAAACTAAGTTGTTGAGAGCCTCACATTGTACAGTTGGATTTGATATGACATCCCCTTAATTTCAGTATTAGGCTGAATTGTTACAAATAATAATCCATAGTCTATAACATTCAATAATTCTAAATAATGTAAATATATGCAATGACTTAAAGCAGTACTTTATGCTCTGAAGATTTAAAAACTGGATAAGAGACAGGTATGGTGGCGCACGCTTGTAATCCCAGTAACTTGGGAGGCTGAGACGGGAGGATTGCAGGTTCGCAACCAGTCTCAGCAACTTGTGAGGCCCTCTGCAACTTAAAGTGAGACCCTGTTTCAAAATAAAGAATAAAAATTGGGCTGGGATGGATCTCAGAGGTAGAATGTCCCTGGCTTCAATCCCCAGTACCACAAAAAATAAAAAATAAAAACTGGAAAAGGAATGCATTTTAACCATTCTAATATCAATTAATACTAAAATAATAAAATTAGTTGATTTAATAGTACAATTTTGGATGATCAAAAGTTTATTTACAGTGGAAAATTAAGTTTTACAAAAGAAAGGATAAATATGGTTCAAAAATTCAGTCTATTTGTGAAATGTTATACAAACATTTCAGATACTAGCCAATATTCACTGTAATTATTTTATGGGGTTTGTGTGTGTATGTGGTACTGGGGATGGAACTCAGGGGCCTTCTACCTCCAGGCTACACCCCCAGACCTACTTTTATTTTTTATTTGGAAATGGGGTCTCACTAAGTTGTTGAGAGCCTCACTAAGTTGCTGAGGCTAACTTTGAACCTGCGATCCTCCTCTCTCAGCCTCCCAAGTACTGGGATTACAAGCATGCACCACCATGCCCAACTTATTATTATTTTTTTTGTATGTGGTACTGGGGATTGAACCCAGGGGTGTTCTACTTCCAAGCTATACCCCCGGCCCTATTTTTTATACTTTATTTTGAAACTGGGTCTCACGAAGTTGCGGAGAGCCTCACTAAGTAGCTGAGGCTGGCCGCAAACCCGGATCCTCCGGTCTCCGCCTCCCAAGTACTAGGATTACAAGTGTGCACCATCACACCCAGCCCAACTTATTATTTTAATTATATAAGTATTCAAAGATAAAAACAAAAATTACAGAAAATAATGGAAATGATAGAAAAACACCTGCCAATTCATGACATGTCTTTAATTTATGAAAATAATCACTTAATTGAAATGGAAAAACCTATTTTGTGTCTATAATTTTTATAGATACACAGATTTATAAATATGAAGCATAGGTTATTAGAATTAACTAACTAAATGGTCGTAAGTTCACAAAATATTTACAAATCTCTCTCTTGTGGCCATGAAAGTGGTTGAACATGAAAGCATTGAACAACACCATATGATAACATAGGATCACATTTTCCTATCAACATAAAAAAGCAATGAAACTTAAAATTTCATTTAAAATATACAGACATTTCTCACTAAGATTTATTAAGGCTTCTGAATCCGAAAAAAAAGGAAAACAGATACAAACATCTCTCAGCTACTTAAATTTTCTAGACAGCTATGAGTTGCAAAATAAAACTGAATACTCTTTCTTAAGGTTTAAATTTCCTATATTCAATTATGTTTTAATAATTAGCTAATATTAGCGGGGCGTGGTGGCACACGCTTGTAATCCCAGTACTTGGGAGGCTGAGACTGGAGGATCTGGGTTTGCCGTCAGCCTCAGCTACTTAATGAGGCCCTCTGCAACTTAGTGAGACCCTGTTTCAAAATAAAGAAGAAAAAATAGGGCTAGGGGTGTAGCTCAAAGGTAGAATGCCCCAGGTTCAAACCCTAGTACCACAAAAAAAAATTAGCTAATATTATCAAAGTACATGTTATTCTCTAAATCTTACCCAGTTCACTTGATTTCTTCTGAAGCTCCAATGTAAGTATTTTCAACTGATCTTCTTTTTTTTCCAATCTTGTAAGATAATGTTATTTTACAATGTAAAATATTCTTTCAGTCAGAATTCATCTATTATCTAAAACTGGTACAGTTTAGCAACTGATATATCTTAGTACAGATTCACCCACTCAATTATTAAACATTTATTGAATACCTACACTGTTTATAACATTTTAAAATAATATATTACTATAAATACATAATTGAATATTAATTATATCTACATAAAACATTAAGGCTTATAGTTATAATTTGTCTCTTAGCTATTCATGATAAGCAAATTAATACATCTGAGAACTTTGAAAGAGACTGAATACATAATTACTATTACATTAATTCAGCCTTATAAACAATACAAATATGAGAACATGTATAATTCTCTTGACTTCGCTGGCTTTCTGTTTCCTCAAGCCATAAAACTGAGGTTGTTGAAACAGATAAAGCTAAGATAACTCACAATTTGAAAATTGCCTAGATATGTCAATCAAGAACATATAAGATTAGGAGAGACAGAAAAACTAGATTTTCTTCCCTCACTAGGCATAAGCAGTGGGAAAGAAATACTGGTAGGCCCAGGATATGACTTAAGAGATAAATTTGTTTCTCTCCTTTACCCTACCAAACTTAATTAATCCCAATGCTAATGGGACAAAAATAATTACCTAGGCCTCATAATACAGCTTTATGAGTATTTCCTTAATATAAAGTCATGAAAAATAGAACTAGTCTTTAACACTCAAGTTTTAGACAAACTTCAATTCAGATGAATGCAAATGGATATTTTATATAGGAGTTAAGCATGTCCATTAGTTTAATAAATATACAGTACTTTTATTTTATCCCAGGATAGTTGCTAAATCTATAAATCAGAAAGAAGGTTACAGACTCCAGTAAAACAAACTCCCCAGCCTATGAGATATTCCTATGAAGCTAGTAACAATCCAGTTTCAATAAATGTTAAATCCAATGAAATCCACCATCCTTTATATAATTAAATGTACCAATAAAAAATAATACATAAATAAATATGTCCTATCACTTCATCAGCACTTAGGAGCTTGTCTATATAGCTTTGGCTCTATGGCAAACCATGTGTAGGAACTATCCTAGAGAATACCTGCTTTTAAATTTTTTCCTGGTATACCTGCCTACCAAATACAAACGATGGTTACAATTGTTACAGGAATTATACATCTGTTGACAATGAATAGAAATGGCACTGAATTACTGAAAGTAAATTGTTTTTATTCATTTATTTCTTTAAAGTGAAAAATATTTCACCTTTGCTGTTCTGTTCTCAATAATTCCTCCAAGTTGCAGATGGAAGTTTTAAGTTCAGAAAGCACAAAAGAATGGTCAGCTTTAGCTTTATTAAATTCTTCCATTTGAGCTTTTTTTTCTTCAGTGAGCTGATATATTGTTTTTGTTGCTGTGTGTAAATCTTCCTCTAAAGCCTTTTGAGTACTCTAAATTAAATTAGGTGCCAAAAGGAAAAACAAAAACAAAAAAACTCAGAATGATCCAAAGGCCTTAAAGAAGAAAAAAAAAAGCTGAACTCATCAAATTCTGTAAATTTGTTGCCCCTTCTGCCCTTCATGTTTTCCTGTCCATCTTCCCTTCTACTCATCCTGAAATACTCACTCACTACTCTTATTTCAATTCACCATTCCCCAAATCCTACTTCTAATTCCAATTACTTCATGGACTCTCCCTAGCCAATCCAGCCCATAGAGTTCTTTCAATTCTTAGAACTGGTATAGCAATTTATTAACCTTAATCACTCTGTTGGTACCTAGCTTGGTCTTGTATTTGTGTGTGTGTGTGTGTGTGTGTTTTACAGAGGATTGAACCCAGAGCCATTCTACCTTTGATGTATTTTTAGTGAATATCTCTAAACTATAAACATTTTATACATGGGATTGTGTCTTCTCTATTTTAAAATCTAGTTCCTTGTACATAATATTAGTATTCAATAAATATTTGTTAACTAATTGAGAGTGTGAGACTCATTACACACTAATACATTTTTAAACCATACCACATTTATTTGCAAAGACATTTTAATATCTTCTAGTTCTGATGTCAAGTGATCCTTCTTCTCATTTGATTCTTTTAAGTTTTCATCCTGTAATTCTAAAAAAGAAAGTTAAAGGTAGGTAGTACTTATTAGAAATACATACCAAGAAAACTAATTGTTACTATAACAATTACTCTTTTTCTTCTATTACACAATAGTCTAAAATAAAAGGGAATTATGCAAATACAGACACACTAACTTTAATCATCAACCTTACTGATTTTTCAAGATTGTTACCTACCAAGAACTCAAAGATTAATATTTTTAAACCTTTTAAATATTTATATTTATAACGACAATAGAATCAAAACACACATACAACAGAAAGCAAGTTTTGCAGGTGGATTAACAGACTATCCCTTATGTGTGATTGTGCATCACTATTGAGTTATTGGCTTACATATATCATGCATTGTTTCATTTGCTATTAAGAATATGATTTAGAAATAGAAAAAGGAGGGAAGATTTATAGTAGAGGATGCTGAAGCTCAGTGAAGTCAAATTCAAATATCTCAACTAAAAGGTAGTATGGAAATATTTGTACCTTAAGTCTTCAGAGATTTGGTTTGGGTCTTTGTTTTTTGTTGTTGTTTTTATTATTAAAAACATAGTCAATTCTCTGTGAAGTTTACTCAAAGATTAATATTTAAAGACTTTCAGAGCTCTAACTTTTTTATAATAGCAAAACATTGGAAAAAAACTATCCAAAACTAGACAGATTAAATTATGATAGTACATAAATTGGATGGTATACCATGTAGCTACTGAAAATGATGATACAGACCTTATTTATTTATCATGAATTTTGGAAAGATATTCATAAAGTATCAGAATTAAAAGGGCAGGTTAAAAATAGTATTTTTTTTTTGCGGTACCGGGGATTGAACCCAGGGGCGTTCTACCTCCGCGCTACACCCCCAGCCCTATTTTTTCATACTTTATTTTGAAACCGGGTCTCACGAAGTTGCGGAGGGCCGCACTAGGTAGAGAGAGAGAGAGAGAGAGAGAGAGAGAGAGAGAGATGGAGAAAGAGAGAGAGAGAGAGAGAGCTGAGGCTGGCCGCGAACCCGGATCCTCCAGTCTCCGCCTCCCAAAGTACTGGGATTACAAGAGTGAGCCACCACGCCCGGATAAAAATAGTATTTATGTAAATAATACATCTAAAAGGAAAGAATACATACTAAAATATTAAAAGTAATTTATCTCCTAATGGTGAAATTATTCATTATTTCATTTTCATGATTTCCCATTTTCACTTTAAATTTTTATTATAAATATTAAATATTGGCCAGGCATGATGGTACATGCTTGTAATCCCAGTACTTGGGAGGCTGAGACAGGAGGATCGCGGGTTCGAGGCTAGCCTTAGCAACTTAGCAAGGCCCTCTGCAACTTCGCGAGACCCTGTTTCCAAACAAAAAATAAAATCGGGCTGGGGGTACAGCTCAGAGGTAGAATGTCCCAGTACTGCAAAATAACTTAATACTAATGTTTACTAAATTTTAAGTCTCAGGTACTAGCCTATGTGCTTTATATGTCTGCATATTTTTTTCTTTTGGTTCTGGAGATTGAACCCAGGGCTTTGTGCATAATAGGCAAGTGTTCTACCACTGAGCTATATCAGGAGCTCTTTTTATTTTTATTTTGAGAAAAGGTCTCCCTAAGTTGCCCAGGGAGGCCTGGAACTTACAGTCCTTCTGCCTTAGGCTCCCAGGTAGCTGGGGTTACAGGAGTGCCCCACCATGCCCAGCATGTGCATTCATTTTGGAACCTCATATAAACACTAGGGGGAAAATGAAGTTCATCTTTTTCTCTGGATTTAAATCATACTATATCCTCTTACTCTAGCTATCTAGCCTCAGACATTATTTACATTATTACAGTTTGACTTGACTCTTCCCACCCATATGGAAAATTATAATAGTGATAATCATTCATGTTTGAAGAATTGTTGTTAGAATTAAACAAGATAATGCAACTCAGAAGGCTTAACTATAATGTCTAGTATGTAATCAATAAATGCTAACTATTATGATGATGATAATGGTGATGTATGCTTGAATATGGAACTCAATATTCATGGTATTTATAATACAACTGGCCAGGTGAGCAAATAAACAATGACAAGTACTGAGGGGTGCTCACTAGAGGTTCTAGGAGTACATATAGGGGACATTAAGCAAAATAGTATCAATAAGGGTTAAGAGATTAGGAGAGGCAGAGATAGGAAAAGTTCAAGTTCTGGAAAATTACTGCTGAGTTGGAACATTTTAAAGAAAGTAATAATTAGCCAATCTAAAAATCATGTATGGGGAAGGGGAGGGAGTGGGAAAGGAGCTGGGAGGAAGCTCACCAAGTGTTGTGTGTAGGTATGTCCCTATCACCCTGAACTACATTATGATGTGAGATTACAACGCATCAATAAAAGTATATATAAAAAATTTACAAATATAAAAAAGAAAGTAAGAATAGTAAGTTATAAGAGAAAAAAAACACAGAAACTATATTGTGTGTGTGTGTGGCACTGGGGATTGAACCCAGGGGTATTCTATATCCGAGCTACACCCCCAGCCCTATTTTATTTTTATTTTGAAACAGGGTCTTCCTAGGTTGATGAGAGTCTTACTACTTGCTGAGGCTGTCCTCGAACCTGCAATCCTCCTGTCTTGGCCTCCCAAGTACTGGGATTACAAGTGTGCGCCACCACACCCAGCTATAAAGGTACATTTCAACCCAGTTTGAAGCCTCTGAGTCAAAGATTCTAAGATCTGATGTCCAGTGGGCATGGTGGCCAGCCTCAGCAACTTAAGTGAGGACCTCTGCAACTTAGTGAGACCTGGTTTCAAATTAAAAGAATAAAATAGGGCTGGGGGGGTGGAGTAGCTCAAAGGTAGAATGTTCCATCCCCAGTACCACACCAAAAAATGAATGAATGAATGAATGAATGAATGAGGAAGGAAGGATAAGGGAAGAGTCATATCAGATATGATTGGAAAGATAATAGGGACAAGATCCTAATAGGATTTAACTTGCTCAAAACCTTTTCATTAATAAGGCATGAAGACCAAGTAAAACAATGAAGGATGTTAAGCAACAGGATGATGTCCCATGTTTACATTTTTTAAAAGTTCCATTCTGGAAAAATAAAACCGTATAGAATGAAAGTTAATAGCCCAACTCTAAGGGAAAAAAATAAGAAAAGTAAGTCTGGAGAGAGGTCAATAATAACAAATGATTATGGTGTCCATTATGACTATAAGACTATCAGCAGTCTATAAGAAATAAATATTAACATGTGTATGTTATTTGCAGGAAAATGGATGGAACTAGAGAATATTACGCTATGTGAAATTAGCCAGTCACACAAAATGAAGAGTCATATGTTTTCTCTCATATGTGGAAGCTTGGGAGAAATTGGAATACAAGATAGACTCCACATAAAGAAGAAACCCCAGGGAGTGATGAAGGAGGTCTATGGGAGTGAGACTTGATGAAGGAAACACCTCAAATGACATACATATATGAAATTATCAATGCCAATCTCAAAACCATTTAAGGGAAAGAGGAGGGAGAGGAGTGGGACCCCGTGGGAGGGTAGCTCACCAAGTGCTGTGTACATGTATGTCCCTATCTCTTTGAACTTTATTATGATGTATGATTGCAATGTACCAATAAAAGCATATTAAAAAAGAAAAAGACATAACAACAGACATTAAGATCCACCAAACTAGATCATAATCAAAAACCAGCCCCTAGACATGCATGAGAAATGAATATATACTGCTCTAAGCCAAAACATAATTTGAAGTGCCCCTAAATTCCATCCAGGATTCCAGAGCTGCAAATGTATATTTTCTCTGTAAAAACATACTTCCAGACCCAGCCTTAAAGAATCTCCACAGAAAAAGTTACACGACTTTGCAATCAAAAACTTAAGAGGAGACAAAGCACCATGAACAGAATCAGCAAAATAAATGGTTCAAAGGCCATCTGGGACCTGCAAAGATTTCAGATGTTTGGATTATTGGCTATGGAAAAAAATAAGTATTTATAAAACTAAAAGAATGAAGATATCAAAAACAAAATTTCTGCAAATACATAAAATTGAAACTAAAAACTTACAAACTTCATTCGGTGAGCTATGCTATCCAAACAAACACACCTCTAAAAAGAAATAAAATTCAGGATCAAATATTAGGAATATTAAAAGCATTAAACTCAAGCCGGGCGTGGTGGCACACGCTTGTCATCCCAGTACTTGGGAGGCTGAGACAGGAGGATCACAGGCTGGCACCCAGCCTCAGCTACTTAGTGAGGCCCTCTGCAACTTAGTTAGACCCTGTTTCAAAATAAAGAATAAAAAATAGGGCTGGGGGTATAGCTCAGAGGTAGAATGCCCGCCCCTAGGTTCAATCCCCAGTTCCACAAAAAAAAGAGCATTAAACTCCTGACAAAGTAAAATGAATATATCAGGCTAAAAGTGAAGGGAAAATACAAACCCAAAGAAGTAAGCTAACCTCTGAATCTGCTTTTATTCTGAGGGCTTTTACAGATGCTCCCAAAGTTGAATTCTGATTTGAAATTATGATAGTATGATAAGAAGATAAATATTGAAACCCAAAGACTATAAAAGATAGATGGAGACCAAGAAGTAAACTTTTGTATAATAATCTGGAATACTCAATATAAGGAGAAAGCAAAAATTTATCAATCCAGAGGCAGCACAGGTTCATATCACATGAAGGTTCAGGGAATTCCAAGCTTTGAAACTGACTTAAAGTTGTCCCCGATAAACACAACTACCATGTACATGGGCCTAAGTAAATGCAAATACTCCCAGGGGAAGTTATCTACATATTAGGCAGGCATTAAGTTAGTACTACAATAATTATTTCAACTAAAAAAAATGAGCATAGAGTTAAAAGACAACAGGTATACAAGAAAACAGGCACTTTGACTAAAAACTATCAGAAACAAGACAGAATGAGAACCACAAACATTTAAGATAAGGAATTTGAAAAAGAAGTATGAATAACATCTTAAAATAAACATCTCAGCCAGGCATGGTGGCGCACGCTTGTAATCCCAGTATTTTGGGAGGCAGAGACCAGAGGATCCGGGTTCACGGCCAGCCTCAGCTCTCTCTCTCTCTCTCTCCTTAGTGAGGCCCTCCGCAACTTCATGAGACCCGGTTTCAAAATAAAGTATAAAAAATAGGGCCGGGGGTGTAGCGTGAAGGTAGAACGCCTCTGGATTCAATCTCCGGTACTGCAAAAATAAATAAATAAATAAACATCTCAGCAACTGAAAATAAAATGAGGAAGTTTCATAATGGATCTAGAACAAAATGAAAAGAAAATTAGTGAATTACAAGACAGATCAGAAGAAATTATCCAAATAAGGCAGAGGAAGGCAAAACCTTGAAAATGGAAAAGATATTGTCACAGAAGATACAGTTAGCAAATTAACAGTTTTTTTTTAATTCGACTTTCTTTCTATTCAGAAGGTGAGGAAACAGAGAATAGATACAACATGTGAAGAGATAACTGCTAAGAATTTTCAAGAATCAGTAACAAAGGACACTAACTTAGTTTCAAGAAGATATAAAAGTAAACCCATACGTTAAAATATGATAAAATGTTAAAAATAAAAGGTTAAAAAAATTGAAGAGCTGCAAGAAAGGGAAAAGATATCTTACACTCAAAGTTCAACAGTTGACAACTGATTTCTGAAAATTAACAAAGGAAGTCAAAAGAAAGTAGAATACTACCCTCTGTACTAGAAAAAAGTTCTAAAAATAACATATATAGTGTGCCAACTTAAGAGTACATATCATACAAAATATCCTTTGCGGATGAGAATGAATAAACAAATTTTCAGACAAAACCTAAGAAAGCTCATCACAAACATAGTCTCACTTAATCAAATACCTAGGAATAAACTTAACCAAAGAGGTGAAAGACCTCTACAATGAAAACTATAGAACACTGAAGAAAGAAATTGAAGAAGATCTTAGAAGATGGAAAGATCTTCCCTGCTCTTGGATAGGCAGAATAAACATCATCAAAATGGCCATCCTGCCAAAAATGATCTACAGAATCAATGCAATCCCTATCAA
>PVJS01034745.1:0-21397 GCA_004027185.1 Glis glis
TCCTCCATTCTCTGGAGTCCCTCTGGTATCCCAATTACTCCCTAGCTTCCACATATTAGAGAAAACATATGACCCTTCCCTTTCTGTGACTGGCTAATCTCACTTAACATAATGTTCTCCAGGTCCTTCCATTTTCTTGCAAATGACATAATTTTGTTCTTCTTTATTGCTGAGTAGAATTCCATTGTGTGGCTATCCCATAATTTTGTAATCCATTCATTTGTTGATAGACACCTAGGTTGGTTCCATAATTTGGCTACTGTGAATTGTGCTGCTATGAACATGGGTATACATATATTACTGTAGTTCTCTGGTTTCAATCCTTTTGGAAAGATACCCAGGAGTGGTATAGCTGGATCATATGGTGGATCCATTCACAGTTTTCTGAGGAATCTCCACACTGATCTCCATAGTGGCTGAACTAATTTGCAATCCCACCAACAGAGTAGAAGTTTTTTTTTTTGTTTTTTTAAGGAACTTAACTAGTACAGCCACTAGGGAGATGAGTATGGAGGTTCCTTAAAAGACTGGGAATGGAGCCACCATATGACCCAGCCATACCACTCCTGGAGATCTTCCCAAAGGAAATGAAATCAGATTACTATAGGGAAACATGCATTTCCATGTTTATAGCAGCATAATTCATGATAGACAAACTACAGAACCAGGTTAGGTATCTATCAATAGACAAATGGATTATGAGATTATGGTATATACACACAATGGAATTTTACTCAGCCATAAAAAAGAACACAATCATGTCATATGCAGGGAAATGGATAGAACTCGAGAATATATTATGCTAAGCAAGATTAGCCAGTCACAGAAAATGAAGGGTCATATGATTTCACTCATATGTGGAAGCTAGAGAGAAACTGGATTTCAGATAAATGAGAGACACCAGTAGAATGGGGACAAGGGATTTTGGGAAGGAAGTCAGGAGGAGAAAGGAGAGATCTTATGATGGAAACAATTCAAATAATCTTTTGTTCATAGATGAAGTTATCTATATCAATATAAATATTATCTATGGGGGGGACAGGGAGGGACCCAGAGGGAAACACACAATGACTGTTGTGTGCATGTATGTTTCTGTCACTCTGAACCTCACTACAATGTATAATTACAATGCACCAATAAAAATAATAATTAAAAATAAATAAGTAATGGCTTTGAGAAAAAAAGGAACTTGACAATGTGATCCCTCTATTGATGTGTAAGAGGCAAAAAGTAGCCAAAGTATTTTAAAGAAAAAAAGAGGAAAGACTCTTTTTCAAATAATAATCCTTATTGTAAAGCTATATTAACTAAAATATGTGTTATGGTTATAGGGAAGGACAAAGAATGAAAAGGAACAGAATAGAATCCACAAAGAGATCCATGCATATTTGGGAGTTAACTATATAGCAATACGGCATTAGAAATCCATGATAAAAGGATCATAAAATGCCACATGGACCATTAGTCATTAGCCAGAAAAAAAGATAAAAACCCTTCTCTTGATCAGCCTACAAAAATAAATTCCAGATGGATTAAAAGCCTAAAATGTAAGAAGTTAACCTACAAAACTTATGTAAGAGAAATCCTGCCATCAAAATATGAATGTCATCAAAATAGGAAATAAGACACACACACACTTAAATCTTAAAGGAAAAGACCAATAAAACAAAAGTCATTAAAACTCAAATTAAAAGACACGCCACAATAGACTGGAAGACAGCATCTCTGACACAAAGTTGGCAAAGAATGAGAGGTCTGGAAATTAGAAGAACCTCTAGAACTCAGAAGAGCAAAAACTCACTAGAAAAAATGGGCAAATGATATGAGTAGATAAGCCAAAGAATCATTAAGAATATGAAAAGATGTTCAATGCCACGAGTAATCAATAATATCCAACACTAACAAAAACTAAGAAGTCTCAACATATTAGGAAATTACCAAGGAAGCGATAAAATAGCAAATGTCAAGCACTATTGATAAGGATAGAAACATTTTGGAAATCAACTGGGCAATATCAGTAGAATTAAGCTATTCTATTATCTAAATAAGTCCATTTCCACATACAGTACTTACAGAAAGCTCATACAGGCACATGAAGATAAATGCAAGGGTGTGTACTATAGCATTGTTTATAATAGCAAAACACTGAAATAATCCTAAATATCTATCAACAGAGAAACAAATTGGTATGTTCATTTGATAGACTATTACATACCATTAAGAAGAATAAAGTAGATCTGCATGTTTAAAAATTTATTAATTTTTAAAAATAGCAAAAAAACCCCAATTTGCAATAGGATATGTGCTATATGATAGTTTATACAAATTTTAAAAACATATTAAATTGTATCATGCATTTTACAGGTATATATCTATAGAGAGCTGAAAGAATAAACACCACCTTTAGGTTGGTGGAGACCTCTGAGGAGAGAGGGGAAACGGTACTTTACTTTTAAAGCAAACAAGACAACAAAGACCTGAAGCCAGTATGACAAAATGCTAATAACTATAAAATTGAATCAGTGGGTACATACATATTTGATAATCTGCACATTTCTAAATATTTGAAATATTTCATAATTAAACATTTTTAAAAAGTATGTGGGCAGTTCAGGAAATAGATGAAGAAAATACAAGTGTGTTGATAGCAAAAAAAATAAGAGATAATGATTTTTTGAAATAAATTTTAAATGGGGAATGCTAGCTTCTTATAGTGGATTATAAAATTTAGCCGGGCGTGGTGGCACATGCTTGTAATCCCAGTACTTAGGAGGCTGAGTCTGGAGGATCCGGGTTCGCGGCCAGCCTCAGCTACTTAGTGAGGCCCTCTGCAGCTTAGTGAGACCCTGTTTCAAAATAAAGGATAAAAAATAGGGCTGGGGGTGTAGCTTGGAGGTAGAATGCCCCTGGGTTCAATCCCCGGTACCACCAAAAAATAAATAAATAAATAAATAAATAAATAAATAAATAAATAAAATTTATGTGTGTATGTACAAAGACATACATGCACACACTCATGAGGAAACAGGAGAAAACACAAGAAGAGAATCAAGGCAATGAATGTGCTAAAGCTATTGGATTGCTATCTAGCCTATTAAGTTTTATGGCACAATAGGACTATCTCATCATCAGTGTCTGCTAACAAGAGCTTGGTCATTTTCTTTCAATCTTCTGAGTTCCTTTTTCTAGGCATATTATGTTAGCTAGAATTTCTAGAAAGGCTGATTTGTAACAGGGATGGACATAGGTTGTTTCTGAGTGTAACAGAATAAATGGGAAATCAGTTCATCATAACAATTACTGCACACAAGGAGTTGGATCATTTGGGTTCAATTTTAGGCACTACCACTTACTAGCTATCAACTGTCACTAGTAACTTCATATGTGAGTCTCCCTTTGCCCACTTGGCAAATGGGATTGTGTAGGAACAGTTTACTCTTCTGTACACTGCTGGCCTTACCTGAATAGTTTCCTCCAGGCGGTAGCACTCCAGGACTTGCAGTGTCTCTATAACTTGGTTTGGACTGAACTGACACAAGAGCTCAATGAACTGCTCTGTGATACAGGGAGATATTTGCAGCGATTCTTGATTTACATGAATACCTTCCCTGAAAACAAAAGCCAAGAGAATCCTAAATTGAAGCATTACTTAATCACACCTATAATTAAAGGATACAGGTAAAAAGTGTATTATGTTAAAACCAAGACTGCCTTTTAGTCAGGTAAAAATATGAATTCCAAGTTTGAATGTTACTTGGGTTATTTGGATGCACTATATAGTACATTAGAGACATTCCAAATAGAAATATTTCTTAGTTTACCTCAAATAATTAAGAAAATTATATTCTGTTAAGACTCTTCTAAATCATGCCAAAAGTTATAGTTTGCTTAAAATAAACAAGAAGACTCAAGTCAATCTAAACAATTTGGCCCATGAGTAACTATATACAATAAACCATCTTCCAGTCTCAACAGCTCTCTCTACTATCCTTCCCTCGCACCACCAATCACATGATGTTGTTATTACTTCTTTAATTATCTGTTTTCTCTAAAAGACTACAAGCTCTGTCAGGGCAGGCACTGTGTCACTTCTCACTTACAAATTTTCAAAGTCAATTAGTGCCTGGCATGTAGGAAGGGCTAGTGTTTTTGGTTATTTTTTTTTTTTAGGTGATGAATAGTAAGATACACATTTATGAGTTTAATAGCTTTGCATGCCAGCCACTCACAAAGCCTGCTATTCATAAGCCTACCCACAAGCTTTGGAAGTAGAGAATTAGTTTCATCATGGTGGGCACTCTACTACTGGGGGCCAAAAAGGAACTAGTAAGGAAATCTGCTGCTGCTTATTAGAGACCTAAGAATCTTCTCTCTCACTTTAAAAGAAACCAGTTCCTTCTGAGAGTCCTATCTTCTTTTGAGAATTCCTAAACCAATGTTCCTTATATAAGGAATTGGAATTGGATTAATAAGATACAAAAATGGTTTCTTGGGAAGGAGCCTTCTGAAGAAAAGGTAAGGCAGATGTGTCTAAAGTAGCAGTTTCCAGCTTTTCTCATATGCTGGCACACAGAAAATGGTGACATTTGTATGGTCCACTAGAGTGAAATAAGATTACCCACAGGGGACTCTGGCAGCACCAGGAGCTGAGAAAATCAACCTCTAATCATACCTGCAACTATGTGCAGAGCACCAATATTTATAGGGTGGGAATCTCTGGATTCTAGAGAGAACAATTTGAATTTGATAATTATTCTATAAGTGATGGTAAGCAGCACTCTACTTTTTACTAATAAGAGGCCTGAATTAGAGAAGAAAGGATTATATTCAGACACAGGAAATATTTCCTAAGTTAAGAGCTCTGTGATACTCAGTTCTGACTAGAGATGGAGTAATTAAGTTCTGCTGCTTGAGGCTTTTGATACTTGCTGATGGGCTGTGAAAGGCAGGCTGTGGCCTATTCTCAGTTACTCCGTATTTTATAGAGCAGCAGCTTTTAGGCTGTGCCCTGCCTGTTTTATTCCACTGTATAAAGCACCCGTTTTTGCTGAGCTACTTCGAGTGCAAGTGCTGAGGCAGAATGACTTGGTAGCTCATCTGAGTAAACAGATAACTATCAGACATTGGACACACATAAATTATCGAAAAGAGTAACCTCAGCTGCACATCACAATCATAAGGCACAAACTAATACATAATTTACTCATACTAATAAAAATTATCACCTGTGAACCTATTGTATTAAATCAGAGGAACATAGATGCATGGGCGTATCAAACCCCTATCAGGGAGACCAGACCTGTAAACCTGACCACTAGATAAACCAGACCATCAAATTATGCTGAGGTAGGAATTTGGGGATACACCAAAAGGAAGACAGATACTGAGTCTCAAGAGAGAAGCACCCATGAACCGATGGAATGCAGGAAATGCCCATGAACTGTTGGAATGCAAAACAAGCAACTTGTGAGCAACCCAGCCAGCTCCTTTGCCCCCCAAAAGTAACATAATATGAGGGCAATGCCCAAGCCTGGGAAAACTAGCATGAAATTGTGTCACTCCACCCTGACTCCACCTCTAGTTCAGCCCCTAGCTGCTGCCCCTCTCTAAATATTAACACTCCAGACTAAGGGGTTGCTGCTTCTTCATCTCTCAAGATGGCCCACATTCTCCCTTGAATGTGTATTCCTTGCTTTACCCCAAAGGCACTCTCAAGATAGCCCACATTCTCTGTTGAATGTATCTCTGCTTTCCAAAAATATATCTGTCTCTAATTGACACATCCTTAAATTAATTTCTGCGACATTTGCCAAGAACCCCACTCATCCTGAGTTGAGGTTCTCCCTCTCCAGGATCTCCACAGGTGACAATGAAACCCCCTTACCTGAAACACGGAAAAAGAGGGACACCTGAGACAGTGGTTTTCCTATCTTTTCTCAGAGGGATACACTGGTACTTCAAGAGAACATTAAGCCGGGCGTGGTGGCGCACGCTTGTAATCCCAGTACTTTGGGAGACAGAGACCGGAGGATCCAGGTTCATGGCCAGCCTCAGCTCTCTCTCTTTGCTCTCTCTCTCTCTCTCTCTCTCTCTCTCCCTCTCTCTCTCTCTCTCTCTCTCTCTCCCTGTTTCTCTCTCTCTCTCTCTCTACTTAGTGAGGCCCTCCGCAACTTCGTGAGACCCGGTTTCAAAATAAAGTATAAATAAATAGGGCCGGGGGTGTAGCACGGAGGTAGAACACCCCTAGGTTCAATCCCTGGTACCACAAAAAAAAAAAAAAAGAGAGAACATTATTTGGTAAAAGAAATGGGAATGTTAACCAATGTGTCCCCACACTCAGGTGAGCCAGTATACTTTCTAAACGTTTCTAACAAACTGCCAGGGTTGTCACTGCTTTGTCTACATCAAACTTCCATTAATATGTCTCATAAATGCAAGACTATGGAGCATATTAAGAGTAGATGTAAGCATCTGCCAATGGATCATAGTACTTAATTCTTCCCAGAACATTTATTGACAAAACCTTTTACAAGATCTGAAGATGTGAATATGCATCAAACCAAGCAAATCACCCAAATGAATAGATTTTGATGCATTCATTTATGAAAGAAATAATGTGCCTGATGGGAAATGATCAGGCAACATCAACATAATCAAAACTTTAATAAATAAGCCGTAGCATTAATGAATTTACATCCATTTCTGACTGTTGCTTATCAGTCATGCACATAAACACGAATTGTTACATTCATTTGCCAAAGCTATTTCGGTTAGTCTTCTATTAGCTACCTGCTGTGATACATACTCACAGTTAACATTAATGACTGTCAAAATTATTAGACAAAATTATTAGGTATATTAGACCTAAACCTTGTCTACTCTTTTGGGACTCTCTATTTTATTAAATAGCATTGGTTATAAGGGTATAGACACTCAAATGTATGTAAAAGGGAGACTTTCACAAGGTATACACATGCTTTCTTTTGTCAGTTTTAAAAGAAAGCATATGTGTGACTTGTGACACATGCATGCATGCATACACATAACTCCATGTTGGAGAATATATCCAGTTATTTAGGTTATAAAAATCATTTTAAATGATAACTTTGTACATTGGACCATTGCTGGGGAAGGATAAAAACATATATCAGTTTTGAAAAACTTACATGAAAATGATTCTAAAATTCAAATCTGACTTCCTAATATTTGACAAAGGAAATAAATGTTGTGCTGAAGTGAACAATGCTGGTCTAGTCCTTCTTCCTCACTCTAATAATTGCACACAAAAAGGCCAGTCTGGGCTATTCTTCCATCTCTCTAAGGAAGAGGATTTCACAATATCCTTCAATACTATTTGCACAATTTAGGGCCGCTTTAGCTTAGCCTAAATCCTGTCTGCTTCAATTCTCTGCTAATTTCCATATATCCAGTCCTTAGAGGTGGTGCCAAATGATTTTAAAGACAGAATCATTTAGTTCCATAAATATACACTGATGACTACTCAGTACCTTTTAGACTGAGAACTTAACTAGATCATTCACAACACATAAGAATAAAGAAAACTACTTTTTCTGTAGCTTTCATTCAAATCAAGTTGTTTCACAAAGCCTTCGGGCTGAACTTTCAGCTTTTCATACACATTTTATGTTAGAAATGCCACAATGTAGTACTGTGCCAATTGAATAAAACATATGCAAGTGTGCCAATCTGCCTGAAAAATACCCTAAATGTGATTATTACTGGTGGAAAAGACCTATAAAATTTGCATGAAATTGTAATATAATAAACACAATAATGCCTACAACTTGGAAGCAACTGACTTAGATGGAAACCTGCCCTCTCCCAAGCAGGAATCCAGTGGCCTCCCTGGGTTCCTTTCTGTCCATCATGACCCTTCACATTGTGCACAGCTGCCAGGAGTCCTTCAGATAGGAACAGCTGCAATCCCTTGTGAACTTTTATGAGGCACAGACCTAAGGAGACAAGCACACTGTTCTGTCTGACAGCAAAGATTCTACCACACCAAACTGATGTAATTGCAGATCTAAGACAGTTGGCTTCAGGGGATTTTGGTCACTTTCCATTTCCCTAGTTCGACAAATCTAGTACAAGAATGTTCTCCTTCAAATCTTAATAAAATTTTTGTTATTCCTCTGATATTCATGAAAAAAGAGAGTGTATTGTTTTGATTATTCTTCTATACAGACAGAAAGAATTGATTTTATAAGCTAACAAAAATAAAAGCCTAATGATTTTAGAGACAGAATTATTTGATTCCATAAATATATCAGGTACAGACAGTATCTGAATCATTCCAATGCTATACAGACTAATTAAAAACCCAAGAGGGAGTGTGTGTATAACTCAGGGTTATATCCCCAGCAACAAAAACAAAACAAAACCAAAAATACCCATAAGGTAAGTAAAACAATTTTTCCAAAGTACCATGATTAGTAATGATAATAATAATTCTAAAGTCATCTTTACCATATATATTCTTCTTAATGCAAAGTTCTCCTTATAATGAAAATCTAGTCATCATACTACCAAGGGATGTCTGGCCCAAGTTGAAGAAAGACTGGAAATATGCAGGCATTGTCATCTCAGCATAGTATCTAAACTGGCGAACTTCCAGGTTCCAGGAAGAAATTTGATGCCGTTCTCTCTCCCAAGTGACAGGTGGAAATGGAGAGATAGATGAGAGGCAGTTCTGTGACCTCACCATAGAGACATTCTTTAAACCAAACAGTTTCCAGAAATGGTTCTGAAACTGATGCTAGGTCAGACTACTAAACATTTATTATGATGATCACATGAAACTATACCTGCAGAACAGAGACTTTTGGTTTCTGGTCTGGCATGTAAATAGTGTGGAAGACATCTCATACTCACAAATGAAAAATCAACAATTCTTAGTTTCATCCAAGAATTGAGGGCAAGGGAAAACCACTGTCCCCCAAAGAAAAGGAGAGTGGTGTGAAATATTTAAAGTGTTGAAAGAAAAATTTTAAAAGCCAGTCAACAGAATTCTGTATCCAGCAAAACTGTCTTTCAAAAGTGAAGGAGAAATGCTTTCTCAGACAAAGAAAACTTAAGGGAATGTGTTGCTGGTACACCTGCCTTGCAAGAAATGTTAAAAGAAGTTCTTCAGAAAGAAAGTGATATAGGTCAGAAACGTGAATCTACATAAGGAAATGAAGAACTTAGAGAAGGAATAATTGAGAATAAAATAAAATCTTTCATTTCTCTTATATATTTTTTTTTGGTACTGGGGATTGAACCCAGGGGCACTCTATCCCCAAGCCACACACCTCCTCCCTGCCTGATTTTATTTCTTATTTTAAAACAGGGCCTCACTATGTTGCTGAGGCTGGCCTTGAACCTATGATCCTCCTGTCTCAGCCTCTCAAGTAGTAGGATTACATGCATGCACCACCACGCCCAGCTTCATTTCTCTTATTTTTAACTGACCTATCAGACAATAGCTTGTTCAAAAGAATAGCAATCCCCAGTACCACATACACACAGAAACACACACAAAAAAATCATAGCAGCAATGTGTTTAGTGATTATAGCTTATAGATAAATGAATAACAGTAATAAGGGATGGGAGGGAAGAACTGAGAATACTCTAAGTCACTTGTACTACTCATGAAGTGCTACGGTGTTATTTATAATTGGACTTGGATGAGTTGTAGATGTATTGCTAACTAACGGGGAATTATACTTTTAAAAAGTATAATTGTTATGCTAAGAGAGGTAAAAATAGAGTCATATAAAATGCCCAAACCAGGGAAGGCAGAAAATGAGTGAAAGATAAAAAAAGAAACAAAAAAAAAAAAACAAGGACAATGAATACAAAACAGCAACATATATAACAGTAGAAAGAACAGAATTGTAAATTCCACAAAATATCTTAAAATGTGTCCTTTTCATTATAAAATAGAGAAATGAGTATTTAGAAATTTTCTTTAAATAAAAATATTTTGGAAGCTTTAATATGTAGCACTCACATGCCAAGTTTCATTTTATCAGAAATTTGAAAAGCAAAGAGCAAACCCTTCCAAAATATTAACAACTGCTTTTTTTATTATTAACTTAATCCAAATTTATGGAGGCAAAGAACACAGTGAATACTGAGCTCTCTATATCTCTACATATTATATTCTCTTCCTATCATTTGATCATGCACACAGATAGTATGGTGCATACTATTAAATGTTCTGTATTTTTCCATTTAGCATTATTTTTACATTCATATTGCCATGTTTGCCAATTTGGTATTCAATTAAGCTCACATACTTTAGTGTTTATTTGGATATCTTCCCTATCCCCTTTTTAAAAAGTATTTTTCTATTACAAATGGTAATATGGATATTTTAGCATCACTTTTCAATTTCAGAGCATTTCCTTAAAATATATTTTCCAAACAGATTCACTGGATCAAAGCACATGTATAACATTATAGCTTCTAATACATATAGATAAACTACTCTCAAGAAAATAATGTGGATGAAGAGGGAAGAAGAGGGAGGAATGGCAATGTGTGTGTATCCTCTCAGCAAATGGTTTGGTTCAGTACTGCTGGAGAATAGAGGATTAAAGACAAACGAGAGGATGAAAAATAATGAAGCTGGACAGACAGGCCTCGATCAGATCAGGCAGGGCCTGTACATGAAGAAGAGTTTGGATTCCACCTTGGGTAATGGGAATTAAAAGAACTTTAAGAGGAGGGGAACATTATCATTATTTGCTTGCTGAAAATGGAAATAGAGGCATTAGCAAGGTTGGATGGGAAACTAGCAACAGAAACCAGAAAAGAGCTGCTGAGTGCCTGAACCATGGCAGCGAGGTACAGACAGAGGATAGCTCACATATAAGAGATACCAAAGAGGTACAGTTTGCAGATTCTGATGACTGGCTGGTTCTGTGTGGCTAAGAAAGTGGAGTGGCAGTGGGTATAAAAGGGAAAAAACTTCACTACTGGGATGTCATTGAAGACACTTCTGCTAGAATTACCTGCTTACCAGTCTATCTACTCTATTAGAAAGTCTGTTCTCTGAAGGCAGGCCCTTGTCTAATTTACCATTTTATCTTCCAAGCCAGTTAAAGCTCTTAGGATGCTGTAGTTACTCATAACCTGCTAATGAAATATATCAGTGGATGATGCCATTTGGTAAGAGACAAAATAAAGGAAAGAAAACAGGTTTGGGATGGAAAAAGAGAGTATAAAAAGCAATCTCACTATAAATAACTACCTAATAAAGGAATAAAGAAATACATATATGTAGGCCAGGGAGGGGGGAGGATTAGAAGATAATATATAAGGATTTAAAAGGTTGAATTTGAGATGCTGGCAAAATACTAACCAAAGATCTAATATCTGGAGGAAAGCCCAACCAAGCAGACAATCACTTTGGCCACTGAAGGCACTTGCTGAAGACAGGATGTATTTTTACATGTTAAAATTCATGAACATTTATAATGTTCTAATTTTTTTCTTAATTTTGAAATCTGCTATTTCAGTACTGAGTGTTAATGTCTTAAAATGACCCTTCCTCTCAAAAATATCCACAGAAATACTGAGATTCAACTAAAACCCAATATATAACCATTTCCATAATCTATATTTTACTTCTTGGCAAAGTTAATCATTTTCATAGCAATGTTCAATTTTTGGCTTATTTTGACTAAAGATTTAAAAATACAATGTGATGTTTTGTGTTTTTTTTCCTACAAGAAAACATATTTCAGAGGCCTGCAGGGTATTGTTAACAAAAGCTAAGTCATCTTACCAGGACAATCACACTGAAGACGCTATTTTAAAGATACATGCACATTCTCTTTATTCCTTATACAGCTCATGGCCTTACAAAAAACAACAATGTCCTTCGTATTGTCCTTTAAGCAGGCCTGCTGCATCTGGATGTGAATACATCAGAACTCCTATGAGAGCTGGTGGCCAGCAGGAGCACACAGGGAGTCTGTGTGTGTGTGTGGGGGGGGGGCGGGGGATTTACAGAGCAGCTGATGAAAGGAGAGACTGGAAGAGGATGCAAATCCTATTTCTCCCAAGCTGTTGGCCTCAATTCAGGCAAGTAATTTGTTTCTGGAGGATTAATCCCTTCTCCAACTAAAACTATCTAATCTTTCCATTTACACAGATGCCACCAATATTTTTGTAGTTCAATTAATTCTACTGGTGAACTTATATAACAAAGATAACTTACAGAAATTGGGTGAAGAAATAGAAAAATATACATAAGAATTCAACGAGATGATGATTTATTCCTTTAAAAATATTGTTGACAATGCCGGGCGTGGTGGCGTACACTTGTAATCCCAGTACTTGGGAGGCGGAGACCAGAGGATCCGGGTTTGCAGATCAGCTACTTAGTGAGGCCCTCTGCAACTTTGTGAGACTCGGTTTCAAAATAAAGTATAAAAAAATAGGGTCCGGGGTGTAGCTCGGAGGTAAAATGCCCCTGGGTTCAATCACCAGTACCGCAAAAAAAAAAAAAAAGTATTGTTGACAAAATAAACTACTCCTTCAAAAACAATTTGATGTGAATGTTAAATCAAATGTGCATAACCTGTATATATAGGAACAAGTATCCTATTAACTCAGAGTTTGGAAACAAGAGGAAAAAAATAACATTCTCATATGATACATACCTACAAGCAGTGCTCATCTCAAAATAACTGTTTTCTTTCATTTCCCCTACTCTCCAGAATCCTAGTATAAGGCATTTCAGGGGGGAGGGGGAAACCTGGAACTTTAAAAAAAATCTATTGCTTAAGAAAAGGAAGGGAAGAAATAAAGGCAAAAATAGTATAAAGTTGGCTGCTAGTGAAAGCTAAGAGGCATGTATTTTTTATGTTCTTTTGTCCCTACATATTTTTCCATACTTCCTTAGTTTTCCTAGTAGTAAAAAAAACTTCAGTCCTTTACTTTAGCTCAGTCAACAAGTACAGTGTTGGACCTCAGAAAATGACACCCCAAAGATGATGCTTTGATGTACTAAGAGGCCCTAGAACCTACCTCACAATCCAGGTCCCTCTGCCCTTCCCCTGTCTCCCCTCCCAGCCCAGGGAAAGGCTGTCTGCAAGGTGCCCTCATCAGCCTAGTTCTAGTTCCTCCAACAAAGGAGAAATGATCCCCTCTGGTTCCTTCCCTGAACCTTCCTTAATTAAGCTCACATTACAGGAAGGGAGAAGGAAGTCTGTCAACACACCTAGACAGACTTTCAGAGAAACTGTTCTCCATTTCAGCCCCACAGAGAATCCTTTACAAACCATTCTTCACTCTGTGAGCCAAACAGACTTTTTTCAGGCCACTGTATGTTCTCCAAATCCATTAAGTTTCCCGAAAAATCATTTACTGTTCCCTTAAAAATTGTCTACATTCCTCGTTTTCCCTTTCCCCCCGTAGAAAAAGAGGAATATATGTTTCTAAATAATGTTGAGCTTGTGAGTAATCACATTCCTATGATTTTTCTCTCCATTTGCATGTTAATAAATTTGTATTCTTTTTCTCCTAATTAATCTTTGTCAGTTTGTTCCAGTGAACCTTTGTAGGGCAGAGGGGAACTTTACCTTCACCTCCATAACAATCATTTTAAAAGGCTAAAATGTGATGGCAAGTTCGTCATTCAGAGACTAATGTAAACCAGTCCACACTACCTGCTTTCTTCTCACCTTGGAGGTAAACTAGGCAAAGTATTTTTTTCATCTTCATATATGTCTCAGTATTCCTCACTGTGAAAGTGTCACATAATACCGAGATTGACAAAGCAATTAGAAAGGGTTTTGACTGGGACATGGAGGGAGGTCATTTGGATTTTTTAAATCTAAGAAGAATGCTATATATCTGAGGTGCTTATGAAGTGGAGAGCTTGAAGAAGTGCATGTACCCTGTGCCCCTGGGAATAAAGGGGCAGAAATGGGGAGATTAGAATTCAAAGTTCAAAAACAAATGTTCTATAATTCAAAACTTTGTCTAAGAACAGTTCTGCAAGCACAAAAGGGAGAACTTCCTCTTTTTTTTCTTTACTCCCTCTGCACTCAACTTTCTCCCTTTCTCCCTCAATCCAGAATTCAATATATTACTAGAATTACATATTTACATTATGGGCTAAACAGGCTTTTGCAGGTTGGGCTGAGATACTATCATTTAAATACTCTAGATAAAAAGAATTGAAATGCTAAACATCAAACAAAATTAAAATTAAAGCATAACCTGGATTGATGTTTGACTCCTATATAAGATAGAAAGTAAGAGGATACAGTATGATGAATTCAGGAATTGAACTCTCGAAGTAGAACACAAGGTCTTTGACATCTTGGATCAATATGAAAGTGAACTCTTTTTAAAGGTGGAGCTAAGGTATCCATCTGGTTGATTCAAGGCTCTTAATTTCTGCTAGGCAAAAGTAAAGCTGGAGATTTGGTTGCTGTCAGAGTGAGTCTACCAGGTCATGCTGCTGCTTGGAGTGAGGGAAGTGGAAGGGCCTTCCTGCCTCTTCCCTCAGCTCAGCCCTCTCCCAGGGTCTTTCGGATCTCCCCTATGCAGCTCTCCCCATCCTCTTTCCCATTCTCTCCCTCTCATTCTACTCCCAACTCCAATTCTAAAATATCTCCATCAGTTAATTCTAGAAGTAGACCAGGATCCAAACTGGCTCTGAAGGAAGCACACATAATTAATGGAAAATTTTAAAAAAGATGTCTGAGTACTTGGGAGGCGGAGACCGGAGGATCCGGGTTCACGGCCAGCCTCAGCTACTTAGTGAGGCCCTCCGCAACTTCATGAGACCCGGTTTCAAAATAAAGGATAAAAATTAGGGCCAGGGGTGTAGCTCAGAGGTAGAGTGCCCCTGGGTTCAATCCCCGGTACCAAAATAAATAAATAAATAAATAAATAAATAAATAAATAAAAAGATGTCTGAGCCAGGTGTGGTGGCACAAACCTGTAATCCCAGTACTAAGAGGCTGAGACAGAAGGATCGCAGATTTGAGGTAGCCTCAGCAACTTAGCAAGACCCTGTTTCAAAATAAAAATAAAAAAGGCTGAGGATATAGCTTGGAGATAGAATGCCCTTGGGTTCAATCCCCAGTACCAAAATAAATGAATGAATGAATAAATAAATATTTAAAAAAATAAAAAGATGTCAGCTTCAGTAATAATTTGAGAACAGGGTAGAACGAGGGATGTAGTTAGACTGTTTTTTACTTACACATTTGCTTGACTCTAAATTTAAATGCAGCATAACCTGCTAGAGACATAAATGAGCTTTCAAAAAACTATTATGATCAACATAATTACTGATATTCTGGTATTTAAAAGTAGTACAGGATATGGGAATAACTAAAATTGATTTTTATAATTGCTAAATTAAATAAATAGCTCCTATCAATGACCAGTGTATTCTGCAATGAAACCTAAAGTTGTATATCTGATATGAAAGCTATGCCCTCATGGGATATTACACATAAGATTAAGTAAGTTAGTGCTTAACTCTAGGTGTGCATTAAAATATTCCAACCCTTAGTCATTCTGTGGGGTTGGGCTCCGGCATCCATGTTTTAATTTTTTTTCTTTTTTTTTTTTGCGGTACCGGGGATTGAACCCAGGGGCATTCTACCTCTGAGCTATACCCCCGGCCCTATTTTTTATACTTTATTTTGAAACAGGGTCTCATGAAGTAGCTGAGGCTGGCCATGAACCCAGATCCTCTGGTCTCAGCCTCCCAAGTACTGGGATTACAAGCATGCGCCACCACGCCCGGCCATGTTTTAATATTTTTAAAAGCTTCACTGGTGATTCTGATATACATTTCTACTGACTTAGAGGATATTACATATGATTACTCAGAACTCCCAATGTATTCCACTTAGTCACAGTAAAACTTCAAGATCTCACATGTAAAAGCTGCTTTGCTTACAAATGCATTACTAATTTCATCATCTTCTGGGGTTTGTTTTTATTTGATAAGCTCTACAGTAACAGTTGAAAAAACACATTTAAAGTTTCCTTCCCACACCACCAGGAAGTTATTCAAAATTAACATATCAAGTGGGAGTTTAAAAAGTGACAGATTAAGAGGTGGGCTGGGAACTAGTTATTTTATAAGGTAGAGTTATTCATCTACATGGAATAAGGAATAGGCAGGAGTGGAGCTAGGACAGAAAAGGGAAGCTATATGGCCATCAGACTCTTCCTGAAACATGTCAAGACGTGGCTTTGTTATTTTATTTACATTCACGAGCACTCATTGTCTATGTTCACGTTCAAATAAAAAGAGTATTAACTCAAGATATCTATTTTGAAATCAAGAACGCTTTTATCTATGTAACAGTAACTCCTACTAATATTAAAAAGTAAGAGCTAGTTGTACTAGTTGGATATCATGGCCAGCATCTTAACCTCAATTTATTTGCTTTTACTTCTCATCTATGATTATGAAAAACTAAAGTTTATTAACATACCTTGGGTCAAGAAGACTCCTCAAAAATTTGAAAAGCAAAACCTGGTTCTGAATTGAAAAACAATAAAAAATACAATTAAACAAAACAAAATTTCCAAATTATGCCATGGTAAAGATTACTTTCTCTAGACAGCCCCTTTAAAATGCACAGATATGTCTATTGTAGTAAGCCTCTTACAGATCTAAGGAATTCTAAAGAATCATCTGGAGCTCCTTTATGTCCTCTCAATAGTTCTAATCACTGTCACACACTCAATTTTGAGTGCAAAAGGAACACACCTTGTCATCTTAAAAAAAAAAAAAGACCCCTACTGAGATGAATTCCCAAGTGGTTCCCAGAATGAGGACCTCAGATACTTTCAACTGCTCTGCTGACAGTGAGCTGTCTACACTGACAGGTTTCAAACTGTTTTACCTGTCCTCCTTGTGACAACAGCCTGCTGTGAGATAGTTTATCCAGGTAAGGAGGGAGTTTAAGGTCCAAGTTAACAACCACCACCAAAACTTGCTCATTATCTCCATAATATAATGAACTATAAAAAAGATGGCAATCAAACTGCAATGTGTTAGCAATCAATATGCCATAAAGTCTGGGTTCTGCTTCTGGCACTGGTTACTTACATGACTTTGTGTAAGTCACTTATCCTCTTAGAATTCTGCTTCCTCACTGGGATAGGGAGCAATAGCTACACTCTGCCTCCAGTACTGGGTTATAGTGAGGATTAAAGGAGATAAACCTTCTCATAACGCATAAACATTAGTAATGTTTCTAAGTTCTTGGGGAAACTAAAGCAAAAATTATTTTTCTTATTTTTTGACACACTCAAACTTCATCTGTAAAAAGCAGGATTTTTAAAATAAATATTTATTAGTCTTTTAAAAGATTGGCATTCCAGGTATGATGGTACATGCCTGTATTCCCAGTCACTTAGGAGGCTGAGGCAGGAGGAATGGAAAGTTTGAGGCCAGCCTGGGCAACATAGAGACTCCGTGCTGAAAACAAAATTATTTAAAAAGGGTTGAGAATATAGCTCATATAGCACTTGCCTAGTATGCTCAAGGTCCTGGGTTCAATCATCCATTTCACACATACATACACACACACATGAGCAATATATACATGACTGACATATATATGATTGATTTATATAAGTATACATACTTATAAGCATATATACTTATAAGTACATATAAGTATATATATATTCATTAGTCTTTATCAGTCTGACAAATATGCTTATCCATCTTTGATTTCATATCTTTTCCTTACTATTTTGTTTTATTTTACATGACTTTACTCCTAGTTATGACTTAACATTCTAGCTTATTTTTTGTTTCAAGAATTCTGAAAACTATTAGAGGCACACTGCTAAAAGTAAAGGTACTTTATAAGATCTGTGTGGAATTCTAATATAATCAATAAAGCTCTACAATAAAATAAAATTTCTTTAAAAGAACTAATTCCCAACAAACATACCATAGTCAAATAGTCGCCTTTTTCTTATCCATTACATTTCAAATTTATATATTTTTCTGATGAATAACATTATATTCATTTACTATGCCTTAATACTCTTATAGACTATTGGGGGGAAAAAACCTGAAATTGATAATCTTACTTTTTTCTTTTTTTATGGTACTGGGTATTGAACCCAGGGGTATTCTACCTCTGAGCTACACCCCCAGCCCTATTTTACTTTTTATTTTGAAACAGGGTCTCACTAAGTGTCTGAGGGCCTTGCTAAGTTGCTGAGGCTGGTCTTATACCTATGATCTTCCTGTCTCAGCCTCCCAAGTACTGGGATTACAGGTGTGTGCCACTGTGCCCAGCAATAATCTTATGTTTTATTTTATTTTTTAAAAATGTGTGTGTGTGTGTGTGTGTGTGTGTGTGCGCGCGCGCGCTTATGTGTGTGTGTGTGTGTGTGTGTGTGTTTGTTTTTTGGCCATACTGGGAACAGAACCCAGGGGAGCTCTACCACTGAGTACATCCCCAGACTTTTTTATTTTTTATTTTGAAACAGGGTCTCACTGCGTTACTGAGACTGGCCTCCAGCTTGCAATCTTCCTTCTTCAACCTCCTGAGTTGCTGGGATTAGTGGTGTGCACCACCATGCCCTGTGATAACCTTACATTTTAAAGGGCAATGACAATAGTACTATTACAAAAGGCAAGATTTACCAGACCTGCTGACTTTTAGAGGGTAGAGAAGCTCTGGGGGTTGGGAGTGGTGCAAGCAGAAGCGCCCATCCTCCCAGCCCACACTAGACTGGAGAGTGTCCCTCCATGTACTTCCCCTGTATCCTGGGCAGTGATGTATCATCATTCCAGCCAAACTATTCTGTAATTGTCTTTTGGCTTATCATCTTCCTTGGGAACAGGGATTACATTTATATTTTCATATCCTCAAAACTTGATGCTTTTAGCCTCACAGCATAAATATTTATTGAATTATTGGGTGAGTCTTTGTCTTGCATTAATGGACCTAATGCTGGACAACCAAGCCTGATATCTGGTAGTCATTTTTAAATTCCCCCATCATAATCAACTAATTTCCAAGTCCTCTACATTTTACTTCACAAATATATGTGGATCTGTCCTCTCTACTGTCACTGACATTGTCCTAGTCCTTGGATCTTTTGCCTAGACCTTTTGCCTTCTAAGTGGTCTCTCTGCTCCATTTGCGCCACACTGCTAGCCAGAATTAATTTTCCATGAAATGGATCTACTGATGTCATCCTTTGCTTGAAATACTTTAGTAATTCTCTAATACATAGATTAGTATAAATTTCTTAGTATTACATATAATATCGGGCCTGAAGCTATATTCTCTAGACTCCACAATTTTAACAACTCTTTAGCTTAATCTAAGGTTACTTCCACCATTGTCCCCACTATGTCATACTTCACATAGATATGACCATATTCTAAATACATGTACTGCTTCATGCCTTCAGGTCTGCACATATCTAGAGTCCTTAATCTACAAAGCCCTTCCCAATTCTCTGTTTGGAAAACTAATACCAATCATTCAAGACCCAGTGCAGATAGCTCTGGGAATCCTTGTCTGACTTTCTCACAGTCCACCACTCTCTTCTCTTACTCCTACAGCACTTTTATATATCTCTAGCTCTTATAAGACTGTATTATTGTTATATAAATGCTTCTCTCCATAGGGAAAACTAATGGATAGGTTTTATTCTTATTCATGTCTTTAGGAGCTAGTACAATGTGGTACAGAGTGGGGCCACAATAAGTGTTTAATTTAAATGAATGAATTCCATATCATCTCTCATGGCAACTGCCTCCCACTCATTCACTGTTCTGGTTTCCACCTTGCACAGCTATTCCCTACCACTCTTGCTGTCATCTGAGTTGTGCTTTATGTCCCTGTCATTGCCTACTCCTTACCTCCATCTTGTGGCCATAATGGCAGTGAGAAAACCCAACACTAGGATTGCCAGGAGAAATGATGAACTAGGTACATTAAATAGTACTTCTGAGTTTTTCAATATTCAGAATATATATAGCTCTATTCAAGTTAAAACTTTCCCAGTTAAAATTTTCCAAGGAAAATCCTAACCTCAGGATGACAAAATTCAGAATAAATAATAGGAACCTAAGAGAAAATAGGGTTGTGGGTCCCATAGCAAAAGAAAATGGAGGGAAGAGAGGATCTTCTGTGGATTATGACATCTGGAATAACTACAGGTTACAGTTCCAAAGATGTTTCTTTGTTATGCCCAAATTTTAAGATGCAGAGATCATCACAAAACTGCTCCCAAACACATACACACATACACACATACACACACACACACACACACACACACACACACACACACACACCTACACACACACTAGATATTCCTATTAAGTAGCAACTATCCATTGAAGAAATTACTACAATCAAAAGTTCTTAGTTGGGAACTCAATAATTGTCTCTCCATTATATGTTTTCCCCCCAATATATGCTTGCAATATTTACCTGAAGTTTCTTAATGACTGTTTCAATCTGTTCAGAAAAGTGAGTACCAACCAGCTCTGCAGCTTTACATGGCTTCAGGGACACAAGCTCCTGGAGGTAAAGGAAAAGACAAAGCCATTTTTTAATGACACATTTAAATAGAATATCCATAGATGTGAGGCATGATTACCTACCTCAATATTGTTATAAGCTTCAACACTGCATTTCAGGAGACCTTGATTTAGGGGCTCAATTTAAAGGGTACATTGCAAATGAGCTAAATTAGAAATGTGCCATCTAATAAATCAGAATTCGATTTTAAAAAGGGTAATTCAGAGTTCTTAGAAAATGAAAGCATTATAAAACTCTGGATTCTGGCCATGATATCTACAGGATGAATAGAAGGAACAAAAACTTCCCAAATTACATCAATGAATTTCACCCCTGAGCTTAGAGTAATAACTTAAAGAAAAGAGAAAGAGTATAGTTGCAATTTCTTTGGCTAAGAATTCTAAAACTTTACCTCTGGTGCCTGGTGAATTTAGAAACTGAAGTGTTTTCAAAAGAAATCAACTTAAGGTCCTATGTCTTAAAGGAGACTAAAATGTCAACCACTAGTAATTAACCACTGTTAATAAGACTTTTTCTATCAAATCTAAGATTTCCAATCTGTCTTCCCGTTGAACTTTTCTTGACACTACTGGCTACCCTTTGAAACTACTGGCTACCTTGAAACTCTTTTCTCCTTTGGATTTTGTCACTTATTATTATTCTTGTGTGTGTGGGGGGGTGTACTGGGGATTGAACCCAGGAACATTCTACATCTGAGCTGTACCCTCAGCCCTATTTTATTTTGTATTTTGAAACAGGGTATCACCAATTTGCAATAGGCCTCATTAAGTTGCTGAGGCTGGCAGCGAACCTGTGGTCCTCCTGTCTCAGCCTC
>PVJS01034746.1:0-21397 GCA_004027185.1 Glis glis
AGGCTCTTTATAAGGTTAAATTCACCAGAACAACATAGCAAAATATAGAAGTGAGAACTAACATGTTAAGGGGAAAAAACTAATTTCTAAAGAGTTTTTTAGAAAATCTTTTTATTATTAATATTGGCAAATCACAACTATATAAATTTGGATCTATGGATATAATGTGGGATAATAAACTCAAGCTAATTAATGTATCAAAAAAAAATAAAATAAAACAAGAAAAAGTGGGATGGCATTAAATTAAAAAGTTTCGGTGCAACAAAGGAAATCATCTATACCTCTGATAGAGGACTAATATCCAGAATATACGAAGAACTTATAGAACTTAATACTAAAAATACAACCCAATCAAGAAATGGGCAATTGAACTAAATAGATACTTCACAAAAGAATAAATACAAATGGCCAATAAATATATAAAAAATGTTCAACATTATTAGCAATCAGGGAGATGCAAATCAAAACTATGCCGAGACTCCATCTAAACTCAGTTTGATAGACAATCATCAAGAATACAAACAACAATAAATGCTAGAAAGGATGTGGGGAAATAGGAACTCTTATATACAGTTGGTGGGATTGCAAAATAGTGCAGCCACTATGGGGATAAATGTGGAGGTTCCTCCTAAAACTTGGAATGGAACCACCATACAATCCAGCTATCCCATTCCTGGGTATCTTTCCAAAGGAACTGAAATAAGAATATTATAGTGATACATGCATAATAGCTATGTTTGTAGCAGCGCAATTCACAGTAGTCAAACCATGGAACCAACCTAGGTATCCATAAACAGATGAATGGATTAAAAAATTATGGGAGATATATACACAATGGAATTCTACTCAACAATAAAGAAGAACAAAATTATGTCATTTGCAGGAAAATGGTTGGATCTAGAGAACAGTATGCTAATTGGAATTAGATAGTCACAGAAAATGAAAGGTCATATGTTGATTCTCATTTGTTGAAGCTAGGGAGAAATTTGGATTTAAGAAAGACTCCAAATAAAGGAAGAGAAACCCCAAGGAAGTGAAAGAGGGGGTTTACAGGAGGGTGGTGGTTGTGGGGAGGAAGAATTAATGAAGGAAACAACTCCATTGACACTATTTACATATACAAAATTATCAATGCCAATCTTAATATGATATATGGGGTAGGAGGGGAGAGTGGGGTGGGAGCTGGGAGGAGCTCACCAAGTAATGTGTGGGTATAGGTTCCTACCACTCTGAACTTCCTTATGATGTGAGATTACAATCTACCAATAAAAGTAATTTAAAAATGGTAGGCAAGATAATATTCACTATATATTTAAAGTATTTAAAATGTATATAAAGAGTTGTAACACTGTAAACCTTGTCAGATCTCCAGAACTATTTTTATCTTGTGCTTGACAGTCTCTTATTCTCTGATTTGTATCATACTCAAGAAAAATAAATACTTGATTCATAAAAAAAAAGCAGCCTCATTTTGTAGTTCCATCTCTCCAGAAAGAAGGGTGGAAATTATTTGCAACCTTCTCATCTAAACATGAGAAGCCAAATGGAATGATTTCTGTCTTGCCAAACTTAGAGATCACAAGAAAATGGAAGCATGGTTCTTCATGACACTGTATTTAACAGAGATTTCTTGGATATGACACTGACAATACAAGAAACAAAGAAAAAAACGGAAAAAGTGGACTACCTTAAAATTAAAAAATTTGCACATCAAATGACATGGTGTAAAGGCAACACATAGATAGAAGAAAATATTTACAAATCATATATCTGAAAATCAGTTAATAACCCAAATATATAATGATTTTCTAAAACTCCACAAAAACACAAATGACTTGATTTAAACATGTTTCTCCAATGAAAATATATAAATTAAAAGAAGCCCAGCATCACTAATCATTAGGGAACTATCTAGGTGTATTTGCCATGTATTGTAATGATTTACAAATGGAAAATTATTCCTTAATGGGTACAGAATTTCTGTTTGGGATGATGAAAGAGTTTCGGAAATGGATAGTGTTGATAGTGGTTCAACATTATGGATGTTATTAATATCATTCAATTTTATCCTTAAAATGCCAATTTTAATGTTATATGTTTTGCCACTATAAAAATAATTTAATTACTGAAAAAAATACAAACAGCCAATAAATACATGAAAAATATTCAACATTTTTAGCAATCGGGGAAATGCAAATAAAAAGTATACTGAGATTTTCTTATTCCAGTTTAGAATGACAATCATCAAAATACAAACAATAATAAATGCTGGCAAGAATGTGGCAAAAGGAACACTTACACACTACTGGTGGGACTGTAAATTAGTAAAATCACTATCGAGATCCGTATGGAGGTTCCTCAAAAGACTAAGAATGGAACCACCACATGACCCATGTATGCTACTCCTCACTATTTATCCAAAAGAATTAAAGTCAACATATTGTATTGCTACATGCATACCCATGTTTATAGCCATGCAATTCAAAATAGCCAAGTTATGGAACCACCATAGGTGTCCATCAACAGATGAATGGATAAAGAAAATGTGGTATATATACAAAATGGAATTTTATTCAGCCAGTTGCAAGAAAGATAGATTATATATATATATACAATGGAGTTTGTTATGACAGTTTCAGGAAAGGGGATAGAACTGGAGAACATTGTGCTAAATGAGATAAACCCGACTTAGAAAATCAAGGGTGGTATGTTTTCTCTATGCGGAAGCTAGAAAGAAAATAGGGAAAAGAAGGGATCTCATGAAAAGAGAAGGGAAACCAGTAGAGTAAAGAAGTAGAGGATAGGGTTAAGGGGGGAGGATGAGGAGAGGGATAAAGGATGTACAGGGGAATGAAATAGACCAAACTACGCTATTTGCAGGTACAAATATATCACAATGAAGACTACTATTATGTATAATTATAATTCACCAATAAAATATTTTAAAAATGAAGTTTGTATTTATCATTAAACAATATTGATCATAAATATCCAAAATATTTTTTCTGCACAACACCAAAGCATTTCCTAACTTCATCAGTTATATTATTTTGGCCTCTAAATTGTTAAGAAGTTTATGAAGAATTTTGGAAAATTGGGATGAAACATCCCATATCATTCCATATTTTTAAAAAGAATATAGATTTTACTATGACTTAGATGATCAGAGAAGTTATTTCAATTCCAAAATTGAAGAATCCAAGACATTTTCCTACTCTATCTCAATTAAAATTAGGCTTTTGGTCTTTTAAATGTGACCAGCCATCACCTCCAGACTATTACCTGCTACGTATATTCTCTATTCAGCTACCAGAATTATCTTCCTCAAACCAAATCCTCACATGTTGGAGGTTGGAGAAGTCAGTGATTTCTCCTTGTCTGTAGGCCAAATTTTAGCACCTTAGAAGGCTTTTAACATGTTTCAGTCTCATGTTTACAGATCCATTTCTGGACACTGCAAAATGTACACACAACACGCTAATAGATCCAACAATTTTCTGGTCTCTGGAGGTACCATGTTCTTTGGTAGTAATCCTTTGCTATTTTCTCTGGCATGCAGATGATGATGATGACAATAATGATAAGGAGGATGGTAGTGATAAGCATTGCCCAAGAATTTTCTATGTAACACAAACTGTTAAGCATTTCACATGTATTAGATCTTTTGATTTAATATTCCTTATCAATTCCCTTTCTTCACAGATAGGAAAACTGAGGTCTGCGAGAATACATTCAATGAGTGGTTAGAGGGTTTTTCTTTCATAAAAGAATAAAAAGACTGTCACTTTGTAGAGTATGCTTAAGGTCAAAAGACAAGGAACACTGTTTTAATCTATCACTCATGTGTATGTTCTCTGGTCTTCAGAAAATTACTTCCCTTCTGTGGGGCTTAGTTTTTGTCATCTTCCTGTCTGTGAAGCAAAACATTCCCGTTGTGTATCCTTTTACTTGGCCTCCCTGCTACCCACTTACTGAGTGAAACTGGCAGACTAATGAGTTGATGAGTTTACAGCAGATTTCCAATATCAAGTCTAATATAAATACATTCAAAATAATGCACCTATTTCACTTTACATATCCAAACTTTGTGCTTCTAAGTGAGGGAAAGGCCAGGAATGCTGCATTAGCAGATATTCTAATGCGTGGAAGGAATGGATAAACTATTCCTCCTCTTTGTTCCTGTGATGCAATAGTTACTTTTCCAACACATGTGAATGATATTTAGCCATCAGCAGCAGATGCTACAGAGAAAAGGAGAAATAAGCTTTTATCAACCACATGGAACTTGGAAGAATTTTCTCACTGTTATGAGAAATTTTGCAAGAATCCATTAGAATTTTTTCCCCTATGGCAATCCATATGTCAATTGAAGCCTTAATATGGCTATATTTAGTACAAGACGATGCATTTTGTGGCAGAGTTCCTACTGTTTGTTCCCTGAGTAAAGAGACTGTCTTAGAATTATTCAACAATTATAATAATGTTTTTGTTGAGTGAATGCTAGCTAAATTTTGCTAAGGGTTTACTATGTGCCAGGATCTATTCTAAGCACTTTGCATGCATTGACTGACTTAATCCTTATCATAGCATCATTGAGGGAGATACTATTATTGACATTTTTTTTACCATTAAGGGCAAGGACATGAAGAATTGAACAACTGAAGATCACTAACTCATGAGTGGCAGAGCTAGAAGAGTTTTAATTCAGGAAGTCTGGTTCCAGGTGTCCCTCTTCAGAACTGAAGAAGACTTGATGACCTAAACTGAGTGACCTCCTCAGACCCTCTGTGTGAGTGCACAGGAAAACTATCTGCCATTCTTTTTTTTTTCTGAAAGACCAGAAATCAAGCAACTATTAGCACAGTCTGCCTTACTGTCTTTCTATGAATCTATTGAAGCATACAACACTGGCTGTTTTGTCGAAATTTCCTGTTTACTTGTTTCTCAGTGAATGGGATCCTCTTAGCGTGTCTTGGTTCTGCAATGTCCAATTATGTGAGCTGAAATTCCGCAAAGAGAACAAAAATCCCATCATCATCACCACACACACTAATACCATTTTTGGTCATTTGAAATGAAATATTAAGCTAAACAAATCTGGTATTTTCCTTCTAAACAGACAAATCTCTTTATTCTACATAGAATTTGACAGATGATAGACTATAGTGGAAAAGAGTGGAAAAACAATGAAAGTTATTAAAAATTTTAAGCATGCAATCTAAAATCTGCTAGTTTCTCACCATAAACCTCATAGAGGACATTGACGTTTGTATTTATAACTAAGTAATTATCAAGTATTCATGCAGCAAACATATTTTATGTGGACTATAATTTAAATGTTTAAATGTTTAATCAAAATGACAATGCTATCCAGGACAACTAAATAGTAACAGAGAATAAATGCAAAAGCAAATAAGTTCATTCAATCATTCAACACGAAGTATGAAAAATATGCCATGTGTTCTTGGGGTAAAATAAAAGAGTAGTACCTCATTGTTTTAACTTTCATAGCTTTTTCTTTATTGTAAATAATAGGGTTCAGACCGGATGCTAGTCACTTAGAACTAATGTATAAAATTTGTCATTATTTTATATTTTGTGAAAATCTCAAAAACATCTGCTTGATAGAAAGCTGAATTCTTAGATTTGCTCTGGCTGGGATAATTCACTTCATGTAGCCTCAGGAAACCTCCGCTGAGAACCACTGATGCAGGCAAAGGGAGTCATTAAAGGATTTAGGAATCATGCACTATGATTAGGACTGCTTCTGTGATTACAGCATACAGAATGTGTCTGGAGGCACAAAGGCTATCTCAGAGGTGAGAGATGATGAAGACCTGAAGTAAGAACATAGTCATAGGTAAGGAGATGTGTGCATGAAGTATATTTCTGAGGTAAAATGAACAGGATTGGGTAATTGAATATGAGGTGTGAGAATCCAGAAAATCCAATATGACCTTATTTTTTGTGTGTTTGTAATGGTGAGGATCAAATCTAGGGATTCACGCATGTTAGGCAAGCACTCTACCACTGAGCTAAACCCCCAACCCTAAAATGACTCAAATTTTCCCACTTGAATTTGGGTATATAAAGACATTTCCTTATGTGAGAATAAGAAAACCAAGAGTAATGGTTCATTTGCACTTTAAGATTGGATGCAACAATTGCTTGAGTACAGTTCCCAGGAAGCAGAGGCTGAGATGGATATTCCATTGGTGTGATTTATTGAGAGAGTAGTCTCAGGAAAAAAGGGGTAAGGGAAGCAAGGTCGGGAAGGGGGTAAGGTAAGCAGGTATGTGTTCTCAGGTGGAGACTTGCCTCAGACTGACCCGTGGGGAGCCCTGGAACACAAGGTGCACCACAGAACCTGTTTCACTTTGAGTTCAGGGAGCAGAGTTTTGAACCCTCATGTCAGCCAGAATTGGCTGAGGGCTGGGGATTATAGCCTTTGGGACTGTATTAATCAAGGATGTCTAGCAAAACAGAACCCATAGGATGTGTATGTTATAAAAGAGGATTTACCAAATTGGCTCACAGGCTCAGAAGTTGTGTAGACCCAAAGTGGCTTCCTACATGCCAGAAAGCTAGAGGAACCAGCAGCTGCTTGGTCCAATAAGATGGGGCCTCAGAACACGAGGGACCAATGACACAGCTCCAGTCTAAGATGGAAAAGCCTGGAAACTCTCTAGAGAATCCTTGGTGAGAGTTCACGTTGGAAGAGTGAACGAACTGGAGCCCAATATCCTCAAAGATGAGCAGCAGTGGCGGAGATACCTGCTCAGTGAGGATGGCGTTTGCCTTCACACCACTTCCTACTTCTTCCGCCCTTTGTTCCATCTGGGTCCCCAGCCTATTGGACAGCCACCACATTCAGGGCAGGACTTCCCCCTCAATTTGCTGTTCCACATGCCAGTCATCTCATCAGTACAAGCAGAAGTGTCTTAAATCTATGTGTGTCTCAGTCCAATAAAGTTGACAATCTAGATCACAGAAAGCAAACATATTTCCTTTTGCTAAGGGAAATTATGCAGTGAAGAGGGTGACTATGAGTTACTATCAGCTGCAGGGAAGAAAAGTAATATCTTTTCATTACCCATCATTAGGTTCAAGCCTGAGACACCTATAAAAATACACTTTAACATGAGGAAATCTAGCCAGATGTGGTGGCACACGCTTGTAATCCCAGTACTTGGGAGGCTGAGACAAGAGGATCACAGGTTCACAGCCAACCTCAGCAACTTAGTGAGACCCTGTTTCAAAATAAAAAAAAAGAATAAAATTGGGCTGGGGATGTAGCTAGGAGGTAGATTGCCCCTGGGCTCCATCCCCAGTACCACAAAAAAGATTAAAAAAAGAGGAGATCCTAACAAATTAACTTAATGTAAGCTTTATGTGACATGGAATCCTTCAGAAATGAAGACCTAAAGACTGAGGAAAAGCTTTGTATTTTTATGCTTAAATTGGATAAAGAATGGGCAGTGATGAGAAGTGTGATTGGATAAAAAAGGAGCATGACCTAATGTTGGTAAACTGGAGGAAACTCAGTAAGGCTAATTTGTTCACACTCTTCTTGGCCTTTCTTTGTAACATTACTTTCCTCTAGTTATAGGAGAGAACATTAGAGTCTCTAAGTGACAAGGTCAGACAAACCTTTCTGCTTCTGAGTTTTTATCAATTTCCTCCAGCTTAAAATAGTCTATCAAGGCACCACATTTATGGGTAGTATTCCCTGAACCCTACCACAACCAACTGGGAAGCCGGGGAATAGGTAGACTGGCAGGTAAAGGGTAACAGAATGCAAAAGCACAAACTACAGGTGCATAATATTAATTTGGAGCTATTCCTTAAAGGAGGGGGGGAAGCACCTAAATGTTTTAAAATGTCAAATGACAGAGAGGTCATACCCAGCCCAGAGAAGTTCAAGCCAGACTGGTCACTAACTAAGCCACATGCTGACTTTCTCACTACTACTGAGGGGCATGATATTGGTTCCACCAAGGAATGCAGATAGGAGTCTCTTTTCTAGTTAGAGAATCAGAGAAATTCATAATAGCGCAACAACACAAGAGGTGAGAGTTGTCTGCAGAAGGAAATGCACCACTTGTTGCATGCAAGTATGTGTGAATCACTTTGAACCTCACTATGCTGTAAAATTGGTAATGCACTAGCAAAAATATTTAAGAAAAAGTTAAAAGCCAGACTCACTGCTCTCTGAGGGAGCCACCATGTCTTTCTCTGAAGACCCAGCCTTGGCTACTCTTCTATTTAGGACTCACACCACCTTTGGCCAGGCTCCCAGTTTGTAACCCCATATCCATTCGACCTGGTTGTCATAGATCTGGGACTACATACCCTGTTCTTGCCTTTTATTTTAAGACTGAGATCACAAAAATAAATCTAACTTTATAGTGAAAAATGAAATGATTAATCAAGTTTCATGGGGAAGAGATGTGAATGAAAATCACATAGAAAAATCTTAACCAGTACCTACCAGCTATCTCCAGGCTTCCTCTACTGTTCATTAACATTTCTCACCCCTGGGGTTTGCAGAATTCTCCCATTGACTCCCTTCTAGGGGTCAATGTACCACAGTTCTAGAACTCTTTGACTAGGAGCATTATTTGGAAGTTGAGCAAACAACATATCTACCCAATATTCAGACTTTAAAGGAAACCAGGGACCCACAAAAATACTCAATACTGTCTATGATATAAACTCGGATATCCAGGGAAACATTTGAAATCAGGTTACAAGTACACCACTGTTCCTAAAAGAAAAAATGACCACTAAGAAATAATAGAAATGAATTCCTCATGATTTTCACCTTTAAAAAACAAAACCAGGTGAGTGCATACTCACCCAGTTACAAAACTGTGAAGCCTAATTGTGTTTTATTTTGATGCATCCCTCCGAGGATTGCTATTCTACAATTTTTCTTTCCAGAATATTGATAAGTATGTGAGTTTCTGGAGAGACTGAATTTCTTTAAGTCAGATTGGCTTTCATTACTGTGGTTCAGTTCTCCTTCCCTGCTTTGATGTTCTACTTTCTGTGGAACCAGAATGCTGAATCACAGGTATGCATATGCCCACAGGAGGAGCTCATTGATAGGAGGCTTTAATGCCACTTTGTGCCCAGATAAATTGGCCCCATGATTGAAATCAGACATTTTCAAAGTTCTTTCCAACCGGAGGCCATGTGCTTGCCTTTCTCCTCTCCTCATCAATGCTAAGCTGCAGTTTGCAAAAGATCCTATTTCTTTGATTTTATTTTGTGGTTTCAAAGGTAGGAAAGAATTCTACCTAGTTTGAAATTACAGCCAACGGCAGGTAAAGAATGTGACTGTGTGTGACTTGTTCCACTAGAGCCAAGGATAATATAAGGAACCAGCTTAAGACATTAAAATGTCTGCACCAATTGTGGCCATTGTGTCTGGGCTCAGGTCTCATTAGTGAGCAAGGCTTGTTGATGGATCTTTGTGTGTGGGCTCATGTGAGTGAGGGGCCATCAAGCCAGTGAATGGATTGGCACTGGCAGATGTTTGGGGGGCAGGCTCTGAACCTAAGATCAGATTCTGAAGCTGAGTTCTTAATTTACTGAAATAACTGCTTCCTCTTAGTCTCAGTTCACGAAACTCCAGAGAGGGGAAAATCTCAGATAGGACAGGTAGGTAGGAAACAGAAGTTGATTAAACAACTCACTTATGTCTGGGAATCCATGAATCTCAAGATCCTAGTGATGATTCCCTGATTCTGAGACCTCTATTGTTTATAAAGAGCAGGTCATTATCCATCAGTTAATCAGAAAATCAACTTAGTGAGTGAGGAACATCCTTTGGAATGTTGGGTGGGGTGGAAGGTGGGGAAAGGGGGTGTGTCACAACCAGTAAGAGTAGCATGTTCTACACAACTTCTATTTCAATTGTTTATGTTTATATTTGTATGTTTTTGTGTGTGTATTTGTAATGTAAACTTTTTTTTATTATGGGCTATTGGTCAAAAAAGTTTAAAAAAACATTGACCTAGTTGACCTTGATGCTCAACTAGGAGAGCAAGGCCTCTCCTTCTCTGCATGTTGTGTCCTTTCTGGTATAAATAGAGGAAAGTCATTCATTCTGAAGTCATTTTGGTTCTTTATAAGGAAGTTATTCCTAAAATCAAATAAGTTCAAATGAGTATCCATGTCCCCTTTTCTCCATCTTTCCCTGGGAATACTTCCGTTGATTAAAATCTGGTTGTCGCACCAGAAACCTGCTTCAACAATTTCCTTCCTTGCTCTCTTTTTCCTTTCTTCCCTCTTTCCCCCATCTTTCTTTGCTTCCTTTCTCTGTTGGAAGTGAATATTTCAGAGTCAGGAATGTTTAGTAGCCAAGGCAAACTGGCTAGAAGTTGGAATTATAGCAAATAAGCAATTAAGGTGGATACAATGTCCACACACACCTTCCACAAATACTGCCACCCTGGAGCAGGTCCCCATCACCTCACACCTTGATTATTGCCATAGCTCCCAGTGTACCCACTGACTCCAGCCCCCCCACAACCAACTCTGCTGCAAGGCTCTGTCCTGTCCACATAAGCTAAATTGATGCTTTGAATGTATTGTTGCCATGCAATTTTCCTGCCCAAAATAACCTAAGGTTCTTATCACCTACAGGTCAAATCTGAACTCCACAGCATTCCAGTCTGGACTTTCCACAATCTTGCTTCAATTGTCTGGCCAAACTTATCTCCAGATACTTCTTGAACTTAACTTGAAGACAACTCATTCAACCCACAACCTCCAGGTGCCCAATCCATTTTATCCATTCTCCATGTCTCATCTTACATAGATTTCTGTCCAATTTGAAGACATGTAAAATTATATCTGCTTCATTTCTTGGAAATATTTTCCATACAATCTCATAATTGTTATTTTGCTTTTTCATATTAATGTGTCTGATCTCCTCCAGTTTCTGCAAGGCAAGTAAATCAAGGGCTAACTCCTTTTCCATTATGGCTCCTCTTCCCTATCACAGTGAGATCTAATATTTACCTATTGAAACACTGTGAAACGTGTATTATTTAATTTTCAAATATGCATTTTTAAGAATTTGTTTACAGATGATGAAACAGAGGAATGAGAAGTGAGGAAGAAGAGCCATGAGAAAAATCAAGTACTATTTGGAGAGACAGGAGCTATTTGTTTCTCTGAAGAGACAGCCTGCATGCTCACCTTCTGTTACAGTCCTAGAGCTTACAGAATGGTGGTTCTTAATATTTTCAAAGATTATGGACTTCTTCAAGGTAAAATCCATAGAACATCTTTCTAGGAAAATGCATCTGTGTTACACTAATGTTTGCATACAATTCTGGGGCATGGACCATTAAGATCCATATATGTCTGCAGTCTCCATGAAACCACAGTGGAAATTCTTATAACAAACGCTAGGTGATAATACATTCAAATAAAAGTTAATGCAGTGTCTTCCAAAATTAACTCCCATTATATAAGCAAATTTATACACTATGACCCTAGAAATTAGAGAATTGGTATAATGATAATGAATGGGAGACAGGAGAGTGTGTGTGTGTGTGCTTGCGTGCGCCCTCACACCTCATCTATAAATAAACACATGCTAACAAGTCTTCTATAGTTCGGCTCTTATTCCTGTTGTAGAAATGCTAAGTCTTATATGGTGGATAGACTCAAGGGGGATTATTATTAGTCTCACTTTAATCAATGACAAAACTAAACTCAGAGAGGTTATTTGATCTACCTAAGATTACACAGCTTACTCAGTTCTCTGGCCCTCCGCTACACTTTGCTAAAATCAGGATTCTCAGTAGAGGAATCAGAAATACTATAAGTAGGTTATTGAACCAAGGCAAAGTTGAAAGCAAAGAGATTGGAATTTGATGTTAAAACCCATTAAGGATATATAGTAATGACGACGCCTTAACAGTGATTCCAGATGCCTGGCCTCACCTGCAGGTGATGGCTTTCAATATCTGCTGCTCTAGGAGATGGCAAAAATGCTTCTTGTGAATGTGTGATGGCTGTTAGGATAGCTCTCTGTGGTAAGTCCATAAATGTCAACGCTCTTGTCAATGTAAACTAGGATTTCAGGTCAGAAATCACCTGGTTTGCTCCAAGTTTGCATTCTGGTGGAATAAGTGTATTTAACCACCAGGAAAAAAAAAAAAGGAATATCCGCAGCAGTTTATTTATAGCTAACTTCTGGCCTTTCAAAGTCTCTGTTTCCAGAACCTCTTACATTTTCTGCCCCATGAATTCTTAATGAGTTCCAGTTGAAAGTGCTATGGTTCCACATTCTGGCTATTAAAAGGAAAATAGAGAGAGGGAGAGAAAGAGAGAGAGAAGAAAAAAAAAAGGAAACTGAAAAGTATGTTTCCCCCAACTACCAGGGCTTCAAGCTGATATAACCTACACCTTTTTCTCCCTCTTGGCAAATGTTGGCAAATATGTTAGCAGTTGGACAGGCCTGCTATGTTTTTTAAATCCGTTTAATCCTCTTTATAGTAACAGAAACATTTGAGGCTGATCTTTGAAGACTCTGTAGAGTGCAGAACACCTGCAGCTTGGTGCTTTGTGTTAACAAACACCCAGTGTGAGCTTAACAGAGCCGGTCAGGCAGACAGCCTTGCCCGGAATCCTCCGGTGGTAATGAGGGTCTCTCTTCCCCTCTGACCTCGCTTTCCCCAGCTTAAACTTGTTTTGGTAAATGGTACCTTGCCCTCCGACCCTCCACAAATATCTCAATGAATCATATAAGGGCTCATAAAAATGATTTGCTGATATGTCAGGAAGTAGAAATAGCTGAGTTGATTCTAGTTTGGGAATCCTGCAAATCAGTAAGAAACTCTCCCTCTTTTGATTCAGTTGCTAGAAAAATGGATTACCCAGGACTAAAGCCCATGTTTAAGATAGCCTCACAATCAGATGGGGGAGAAAAAAGACACTATTCTCTCTCTTCTTTATTCTTTCCTTCAAATAATGAAACTAAAGTTGTCCATACCTCTCTGATATCAATTGAAACCTCTTCATACATTATTACATATTATCTCTCTTAAAGTAGGGATTATTTTTGTTTCCTACCATTTACATCAAAGTTGCATTATATTAGCTATTCTATTAGCAATCTCTGAGTGGGGAAAAAAACCTTACTTAATTCTACTGTCTCTACAATGAATAATTTGTATTTATGTAAAGCGTGTGTGTGTGCGTGTGCGTGTGTGTGTGTGTGTGTGTGTGTGTTGATTAGCAAAAGAATCGACTATAATATTCTTCCTTTGGAAAACACTCTATGTGTTAAATATATTTGACAGGGAAATATGTGCAATGTTTTTAGAAAATTATTCAGTAGATATGTGAAAAACTTCTTAGTTTGAGTACTGTTAGGTAATCGCACTCATTAGTTGAAAACAAAAAGATACACATGATCCTGAGATCAGTGGGGGATGTGAGCATACAGTGTCTCAGCCCCCTTGGGTAGGGGGCTCACCCTGGCTTTTTCTCAGCCTGATTATGATGCTTGTCCAGTCAGGCAGCTAGGGTTCAATCCAAACCTGAGCATCAACCCTGAATATCCTGCCATTCAAACTTATCACAGTAGTGGTTCTGCCTGAAATTTACCCTTCATTCCTCCAACTAAAGAAAAAATAAAAAACCCTCTTAGAATGTCCTCTGTGTCCTCCACAGCCCTCGATCAGCCACTACCTGGCACACTTGCTGCCATCACTGGTGCTGGGTTTAGGTTGTGGAACATTGTCCAACGTGAACTGCTAAACATTTTAAAATATACATCTTGACAAGCTTGAACAAATGGGTTCCCCCATGCACTCACACTAGCTGCTTCCCTGATGGTTGGTTTATTTGCTAATTCAAGAAAAGAAGCAAAGAGAAACAAAATAAAAACATTTGTGCTCACACCAAGTGTTTTGTACTCATAAGAGCCTTTCTGGTGCTACTTATATGTATGAAAAACAAACGCTTTGGTTCTAAGATATGCCATTTTTCAAATCATTCTTTTACATAACAAAGGACATGTTTTCCATGGATACTAAAAATCATTGTAGAGTTCCCAAAGTAATTAAAATGTTTCTTTTTTTGCAGAGCGTGGTGGCACAGGCCTGTAATCCCAGCATGGGGGAGGATGAGACAGGAGGGTCGCAGGTTTGAGGACAGCCTCAACAAGTAGTGAGTTTCTCAGCAACCTACCAAGACCTTGTTTCAAAAACGAAAAATTAAAATTGGGCTGGGGGGTGTAGCTCAGAGGTAGAATGCCCCGGTTCAATCCCCAGTACCACACACACAAAAATCTTTTTTTCTTAAGATAGTTCCATGTATCTTAATATTTTATTCCATATAACCAGAATGAAAAAATGACCAATTTTATTTTCATTTCTTTTCCATTCTCATGACGACCTACTTCCTTAGGTGATGGATAGGATGGGCAATATGCAATCTTAGAGGAATATTTGTTTAACAGGAAATTAGAATTCAAAGTTTAGGCCACTCAATATAACTAACTCTGTGAATCTGAATAAGTTACAGAAATTCATATCCTCAGTTTCTGCATCTACGGAAGTATTATGGGATTGGGTGAGATTTTTATCTAAAGTATTTTTAAGGTCTAGGATTTTATTATTTGATAAAATTTAAATTTGATAGAAAAAAGATGAAAATAACCAATTACCACTAATGAATCTAGATACAACAGAGATATATATAAAATAATTATCTACTTTTCCTCATTTGTATATGTGTATATATGAATATGCATTTAGATGTATATTTATGCCTCCATCACATTGAAAAACAAAGTGGTTTACTTTGATTTATATGATCCCACAACATAAAAACATATTTAAAAATTAAATTTAAGTGATGTGTCCTAGAAGTAAGAATAGCAAGGGGAAGCATATTCAGATTTACTGAATAAAAATGTCTGAGGACCAAATGGGATGCTTCAGATTTTATCTATTACTTTCAAAAATAAAATTATAACTAATGGACTCAGAGCTAACAAATAATGGAAAATTCTACCTAATTCAATTTCAGACAAATCTGAGGTGGAAGAAGGAGTCACTTTTTCATTGATTGGAAACTCTTGAACCCAAGTATATAAGCATTGTGGGGAAAGAAAGCAGTTGTATGATGACAGAAGGCAGTTGCTATAGGAATACAGAAGTCATTTGTCAAAGTAGTATATAAACTGCTGTCAGAAGAAGAATGCAGAGGTATTTTCTTAATACAGACATGTGCAAATGGAGACGGAGTACTACTTTTAATTCCTACCATCGCATCCCAACAAACACTTGAAATTCCTTTTTTTTTTTTTTTTTGCGGTACCAGGGATTGAACGCAGGGGCGTTCTACCTCCGCGCTACATCCCCGGCCCTATTTTTTATACTTTATTTTGAAACCAGGTCTCACGAAGTTGCAGAGGGCCTCACTAAGTAGAGAGAGAGACAGGGAGAGAGAGAGAGAGAGAGAGAGAGAGAGAGAGCTGAGGCTGGCCGCGAACCCGGATCCTCTGGTCTCCGCCTCCCAAAGTACTGGGATTACAAGCGTGCGCCACCACGCCCAGCTTGAAATTCCTTTGATACCTGCTTTGATGGACATTTCACCTATCAGACAATAAAGATAGTCAGGAATGATACATTCAAGGAGCAAGGGAAGTGGTCTAAGGGAAGGCGGAGAGCAAGAATGACCTGTATCAACGGAATTACTAACATAAACATGTGTATATATGAGAATATACCAACATCATTCTCGGTACTCCATATTGGGGGAGAGGCGGGGGGCATTAAGAGCTGTGTGCATGTGTGTTAATATCAAATTTATATTCATTGTGATGTGAGACTACAATGTACCAATAAAAGCACATTTAAAAAATCAAAGAAAAATTTTTCTCACTTTGTAACAAATGCTGGTAATATTCAAAATGCCCTTTAAAGTTATATTCAGAACAAAAGAAAAAAAAACAGCCTTCATACTAGGTTGTATATGCCATAACATTAGGAAGTAATAAAAATGTAGAATTTATTTATTCCACTTTTGCTCTATTCTATGTTTAGCAGACTATCTTCAAACTGCATAAACATCCATATCACTGAGGTTAAAAATATTAGATAAGAAAATAACTTTCTTTACCAGACATTCTTCTATCAGTATAGTGCTGGTGTAGCAAACTGATCAATCACAAGAAGAAATTACTACAAACGCAAAAATATAGATAGATATGTGCATACATGAGTATATGAGTGGCTGCACACAAACAGGTTAAGTCTTGGCTGTTGATTTCATATACAGTTCTTACATACACATTTGCACGCAGTAGGGGAGTCAAGGCAACAGTGGGTTATCTGGAAAAGCACCTAGGACTTAATCCTTAATCCTGTAGGAGGCTCTGAGAGCTGTAAGGGGTCACATCTCAGAATTGTTCACATTAGGCCAATGAGCTGGAGTGCTTATACTCCAGTGTGTCCAACAGTCATGGGTTAAGGGCTGCCCCAGGAAACCATGGCTTCCAGGAAAGTCCTCCAGGAGCAAGGGCAGCATGGTCTCTGATGGCGTGAGACAGTGCTCCAGCATGCAGGAAAATGAAAAGGGACTTCAGAGGATACGGACGGAGCACTGACAGCTGCTACTATGCTCTCTCACAGAAGAGTCGCACTGATACATGCCTGGGTCCTGTTTTTTCAGTATTCTCACCAGCCAACTAGAAGACCATTTAGAAAGCAGACATCAGATCTGTGGATGGCTCAGAGGTCAAAGGAAGAGCTAAGGCGGATCCAATAAAATTTGAAGATCAAGATAAAGCCTCAAAAAAATCATCCAGCTAGGTATAACATGAGAGACTAGAGATTAACAGCAGTGGAGGTGCAGAAGTCAAAGGCCTCTGGTTGACAAGTTCAGTGTGAGTCAAGCATGTCATAACTGGACCAACGCTGGACCTCACACAGAGAGACAGTTCAGGAACTAAGAAGGCTGTTTAACCCACGTGAGGGAGGAATTAGGAGGAATAGTGTGGAAGTGGGTTATATTTATTCCCTATTACTCTGGAGGGAAAAACTAACAATGAAGAGCAGAAGTCCTAGGAAAACAGATTCTGGCTCAGGATAAGAACTTTCTAATCATTAGTACTAGATAAATTATGTCTTATGTGGGCATAAGTCCCCAAGACAGAGTTGAGACTGGAGGAAATTCTGCAGAGATGCTGGGGAGTGGATTTTTATTTGGGGTAAGGGACAGAGGGAGTTTGGGCTGCAGGCTCTACATCCCCTTCCAACTCAATTATTCCATGATTCTGTGAATGTAGTTGGCAATTTTCAGGGAAATGGCTAACAGACAGGGAACAACCGGATACAGAAAGAGAAATATCAAGGAGCCTGGATAGTCCATTAATGGGTATAGAAGTCTCTGAATTATTGAAATTGGCCAAACTTATTGAGCACCATTCAAAATCCCTGCTCCATTGTGAGTGCTTGGAAGGTAATGGGAAAGATTTGCTAACCCTGGACACACCTTTGCTTATGTCCATGCAAAGAAAGCCAGAAGGGAAAAAGATTTGGAAAATTTCCTTACAGAGAAAAAGGGGAAACTTGGACGAGTAAGAGGAAAGGGAACACAATGATGGGAAAGGAGAGACATCGTGCATCCACTCACCTTTGTTCACCCCTATTTCCTACTCACTGTTGTTTTGGATGCGTTGAATTTCTTCTCCTGTGGGTCCAATCGACGGCTGACCACATCTGTTCGATTGGAGGTATACGTCATCCTGGTTTTGGAATATAGGCAAATATGCACTTAGTTTTTCTCCAAGCCAGAAGGTTGCTCAATATTTAAGGCTTCTGCCTGCGGAGAGCCAGGAAACAGGGAACAATGGTAACAGGACAGGGAGCTGTGCAATGAGGGAGATTAGATTGCTGTCAGTCTACAAGCCTGTGATCCATTTCTGTGACCTTTCAGAAAGGCAGTCATCCCACCCATAAAGCAGAACCTCACACAGATTGCAACGGTATCTTTATACTTTATCTATGAAAAGTTCCTCTAGGATCTCAAAGTACTTTGCCTAATTAATGAATTTATCTTTATAAACTCCCTAGGGACATTGTAACAAGTATTACTTCCATTTTACACATACAAAAAAACCAAAGGTTAATGGGGGAACATAAAATATAAATAGAAAGACCCGGAGAGGAAAATAGAAGTTTATTGGAACCCAGATAAAGAGCCAGGCTATTGGCCATTCAGATCCTCCCCAACATAGTTTTTTATTGGAAATGATGAAACAAATATGTTCCTGGCATTGTGTAATAACTTATAGTTACCTAGAGAAAATTTGGAACGATAGAATGATTATATTTCATCTATTTGATTTGGCGAGGAACCTTTTAAAACTTGCCACAATATAAGCTTCAAACACTTCAGCCTCTTAAAAACAGGATATGTGGAACCAGACTGTTTAGTCTTTCCTTTGGGGGTAAATTTCTTAACCTACCCAGGTATGCATTTAGGTTCAGGATATTTACAAACATCATCCTTTGAGGTGCTATGACTATTTTTATATTTAAACATACACACACACACACACACACACACACACACACATACACACAGAGGAATTGGTGGTTGGAAGTAAAAAGTCAATTGTTTATCTTTATGATTTTTTTCCAAATATACTCTGAAGAATTTTTAGGTCAAATGTTTTATTATTAAGATATGACCTATAAAGCTGGGCCTATAATTCTAGTACTTGGGAGGCTGAGACAGGAGGATTTCAGGTTTGAGGCCAGCCTGGGCAACTTAGTGAGACTGTCAGTAACTTAGTGAGACCCTGTTTCAAAATAAAAAGGGCTAGGGGTGTAGCTTAGAGGTAGAATGCCCCAGTGATCAACCTCCAGTACCAAAATAAATAAATAAATAAATAATATAGCCTCTGAATTTCTTTCTTCACTTCAGATTCAATGGCAAAATAGACAAGCAGATAATTTACATTAAATTCAATTGGAATGTTGCTGCAACAGAAGAGTACTGAGAGAAAAAAGTCTAAGGCTGGAGGAAGGACACAGGTCCAATGGTTGACTGCCTGGCTCTGGGACTCTTGGTGAGTATGGTGCTTTGGGGGAAAAGATACAGCATAATATACTAATAACTTTTTCAAGTTCCGTAAAGTTAAGTGAGCACAATCTAAGGGTAGTGGGCCAGTGGGTTTACTGACTCTCTGCAAGGTTAGAAAAGATCAGAACAGAACAATGCTCAGGCAACTTAAGAGCTATTTTATCCAATGAAAGTGAGCAAATGTGCCTGGAATCCAATGTTCATCTGTTCTTTTGCTTTCCTCCATGTAGAAAGAAAGAAAATCTCACATGAAAAAATAAAACCCAGAGAGCTATGAGCAGGGACAAAATCTGGAGTCAAACTATGAAAACAAAACCAGATCCACAATGAAAAATAATAAACAGTGGAAACTCCCAAGAACTTCCTATTCACCTCTTTTGAGGTTTTAGATTATGAAGGATATTTGCATTTAATATGCTGGAAGCTCATTTCACAACATGAAAAGCTCTCTCCTCTTTAATTGTGAGTAATATGGACACAGAAAAAGTAAGGAATGCAAACCAAAGCAAAGAACTTACGAGACTGTCTCTCCGAGCTGAGAACTCCTTGATATAAAAATTGAACTGTAAGAGGAGCAATTAATTCCCATCTGAAGTTCCGATAGAAAACACGTAAACATATGCACCAGTGGCTAATTAGTGGGCATTTGCTGAATAGACTGTGGCCTGGGTACTGTGTAACTACAGTCCTTAAACTTTAGAACTAATTTGAAGTGACCTGGCGAATATGTCAAAAGTTCTGATTAGTAGGTCTGGGGAGGGATGAATTTCTGCACATAAACAAAAAGAGAATGCAGTCATTCTCTTTACCAAATTCTTAGATTCACTGGTAAATTGTTGAGCACTGCTCTTAATCTCTGGGGTGGGGGAATGGGCTCAGTCACTGCCGCAGGTTCTGGTCAGGCCTCCGGGCACCAGGGACTCTACCGAGCGTGGATTGAACTGCTGCTCGCTTTTGTCGCTGACGCTCTGCAGAGCTGGTTCTAGAAGAGCTCCCTGGCTTCTTTGTTGGAGGCCTGCAGAAGCCGCAATGCCGGTAGCCACTGGCGCAATCTCACCAAGATGGCGCCGCTGCTGCTTCTGCCACCGCAGCAGTTCGGGTCTGTGTCGCGTGGAGCGGGTCGCTGCTCGCTGTCACTGCTGCTATTCTGCAGCTGCTGGATTCACAGTAGGTCGCCGGCGTCTCCGTTGGTCTTGTGCAGGAGCCACAATGCTGTCAGCCGCCGGTAAGGTCCTGCCAAGATGGCGCCGCTGCAGCCGCTGTGGCCGCCGTTTGGTGTGTTGAGTGTGAGGAGCCGCTGCTTGCTTCCGTCTCTGCTGATCTGCAGTTGGACTCACAGCAGGTCTCTGGCTTCTCTGCCGGCGGCGTGTGGAAGCCGCGATGCCGGGAGCGGCCGGCGCAGTCTGGCCAAGATGGCGCCGCCGCTTTTCCTTAGGTAAGGCGCTTGGAGCTTTTTACTTTCCTCTGTTTTGTCTTCTGGCTTTGATTCCATTGCGTTTCAAATTTTTTGTTGTTTAGTTCAAGTTTTTGTTGCTTTTCTTCTCCTGTCGAGAGGTTGCTTTCACGGCGATTGAGACCCAAGTCTCAGAGAGATCGTAACGTGGTCTCTCCCTTAGTCGCCATCTTGGACTGCCTCCGACTCATATGTTCTTGATATTAGTAATTTGTGTCCTTTTTCTTGGTCAGTTTCCCTAGGAATTTGTTAATTTTATTTCTTGAAAAATCCATTTTGGCTTCTTTGAGTCCTCTGTTGTCTTTTTGTTTCCCATTTCATCAATACTTTAATATTTTATTGTTTTTATCTTTCTACTTACTTTGTGTATAACTCGCTCTTTTTTTCTAGATTTTTTTTGTTTCTTAAGTTAGAAAATTAGTCATTAGTGGTAAGTCTCTCTTTTCTATAAATTTCTTCTGAAACACTTCTTTGGTCATACACCTCAAAATTATATATGTTATATGTATACCTAGGAATAAATGTAGCAAGTAATACTAACTATTAAATGCTATACTCTTTAAAAACCTTATGGAGACATGTAAAAAGAAATTTAAGCCGGGCGTGGTGGCGCACGCTTATAATCCCAGTACTTTGGGAGGCGGAGACTGGAGGATCCAGGTTCGCGGCCAACCTCAGTGTGCATGCGCGGGCGCGCGCGCATGATTTATCTCTCTCTCTCTCCTCTCTCTCTCTCTCTCTCTCTCTCTCTCTCTCCCTGTCTCTCTCTCTCTCTCTCTCTACCTAGTGAGGCCCTCTGCAACTTCGTGAGACCCGGTT
>PVJS01034747.1:0-21397 GCA_004027185.1 Glis glis
TGTTGCCTACTGTGCCCTTCCTTGAGTTCTGAGTTTTATCTTCATGTACGATCAGGCTCTGGTTGGTATTTGCTTATCAATGCCTTGGTGTTGGTTATGGAAGTATCTTTCTGGACTCTAGGAAGATGATCAAAACTCAACTTTTTCTATGTTGGAAAATCCACTATGGAACTAAAGCTTCAGATAAATAGCTTGCTATGCCTCATCTTGGAGTGAACTGGGGGGTCTTGCAGTCTTCCTAGCGTGACTAAATGGGGCACATCTCAGTTTCTCTAAATTGCTGATCCCAGGTGCAGTAGGTTCAAATCTATTGTAGGCAACACAACTTCAGGATATTATAGGCTGTTAGATTATTTAAATCAACCTCTCACTTGGACTTTTGAAAAGTCTGCAGAAGTCTAATTCAAATCTCCTATGTCTCAGGAGACTCAGTGCTCATCCAATGACTTGAAGAGTGGGAAACACAAAGGCTACTTGCCCATTATATTGAAGAATATTTAATGGTGTCCAACGCATGTCACAGTGCAGCAAATCAGAGATGTTGGCTGAATACAGGCTCCAAGCTGGAAGCCATTCATAGTCACAGGGAGTTTAAAATGAGCAAATAACTAAAGAAAATAAATTGCAGACCATAAAAGAGTAATTTACCAAATATGTCATGATGAATTTGAAGATCTATTTAAAAACAGATTTTCTTTTTTTTTCCAGTATCGGGGATTGAACCCAGGGGCATTCTACTTCTGAGCTGCACCCCCAACCCTAGTTTTCTTTTTATTCTTCATTTTGAAACAGGGTCTCACTAAGTTGTGGAGGGCCTCACTACGTAGCTGAGGCTGGCTGCGAACCCAGATCCTCTGGTCTCAGCCTCCCAAGTACTGGGATTACAAGCGTGCGCCACTACGCCTGGCTCTAAAAACAGATTTTCAATATAACATTATAAAGTCCACAGAAGAGAGAGAAATAAACCAATTATTGTGAAATAAATTGAACAGGAGCCAAAGGCTTTAAGCATGATGAAAAGCAAAAAGACTTTTAAATACATACACATGCATGCACATACGCATGTACTAAAGAAAAAGTACGCATGTACTATGAAAATCGAAAAAGACACTGGCATAGAATCCACACAAATGAAAAGAAAATATTAGCATGATGATTCTAATAGCATGTTAAAAGGGCAATTTTACACAGCCAAGCTGGGTTCAGTCCCATTAATGAAATGGCAGTGTATTAGTATAAAGGTTAAGTTCCTATAAAGGAGTTCTTGAAACACCAAGCTGTTAATAAGGTAGGAGTTTATTTCTCATTTAGCATTACGGTTGATTGAGACTGGCAGGGCAGTTCTTCCTCTGGGGTGGTTTTTTTCTTAGAACTTCATATTTCTTTTCTTGTCCCTCCATTTACACCCCCTGTCCTTGACTCATAGACTTAAAGATAGCAATGGGTGACACCTCCAGGTTCTGGAGATAGGGAGACAATTTTTAACAAAAGAAGTGGCTGCTTCATCACTATTTCATCTCCATTTTCTGGTCATACTCCTTTGGAAAAACCCTACCTAGACAGCCATGCCTTCGTACAAAGGAAGCAGGGAAATATCATCCCTAGCTGGGTGGTCATCTACTCTGAAGTATGAAAGGATCAATGGGTAAATAGCTGTACAAACTCTTCTTCCTGTACCTAATAAACACACTATCCTCAAGGCAGGAAGTCTGATCCTTCATCCAGTTATGATACCCAGCTCAATGTTCAGGACTTATAGGCATGGAGAGCTTTCTCTCTAAGCTGTGAATATATGTTCTTTTGCCTCGCCATCTTTAGATTTGTATGTATACAAGCATAGTGGTAAAATTACAAAACATTGCTGATGAAACAAAGAAAGGTAGGAGACAAAAAAAAAGTCATAAAATGTTCCTTGAGGCAAAAACTGAGTCCTGTAAAATTTGTAATTTTTACAAAAGGAATGATTGAGTTAATGAAACTGGAACCAACTCTATATTTTTTGAATGTCATAGAGTGCATCAGAGTGGAACTATAGGAAAGTATAGGTTAAAAAATAGAGAAGACCAGGATAGGAGACATGAAGGTGCATATTAAGTCTGAAATAGTAAAGATAATGTGTAATTTACCTAACAATGGACAAAGAATGAAAGTGACTATTTCAAAAATATCCCATAAAAACATCATTGCCATACAGATTGGTGGTAGGGATGACATATTACAAAATAAGTAATAATGGAGAAATTGCCAACAACTTCAAAATTATCATATTAATTCTCATAATTTCCTAATGCCCCAATTAATCAGATTTCTTTGTTAAAATATTAAACACCAAGAGAGAACATGTAATTGAGCAGTGGAATCTAACAGCTTCCAGCAGTAAAAATGTCGTAACTACTTTTTTACCTAGAAAAACATCCTAGCAGAGTTGAAAAATAAATTTTGTACAAAGAAAAAATGTTGGATTCTTTTGAGAAACATGTTTGTAATACAATCAGGAATACAGTATGGAAATAAAGAGACAGCATACAAAATAATCAGTTTGAAAAATCAATGTCCAATCCATTTCTTAAAGAGCCCAGCAAGAATAAGCTCCAGCATGAAAGACATTTTTTTCTCATACCACATTGATTTACTTTTTTAAAAAACCTCCAGGATTGGCCAGGGTGCAGTAGAATAGGAAGTCACACACTGCAGCCAAGGAGGAACCGAACAGCCACCATGTTGTGGAGAGCTGCTTGTGAAAACTTCCTGGAGCCCTTCACCGTGACTCTCCAATTAGCTGGGAGCCCCAAGTCTAGGTTTTAAAATGGAAATGCCAAGAGATAAGCATAGCTATTGTGAACAAGTATACTCTTTGAATGCTATTAGAATCGTAAAATACTAGAAAACAATGCTCCCATGGGAATAGTTTATGTATGACACCATCAACTGGGAGAAAGCTGAGCCAACCTTCATTGACTGCCGGGCTTTCAAAAAACACTGCACAGCTTTATAACATATTCAAGAGATTAAATTACAGAATCAGGGAGTGTTAATATAATAATATATTAAATGATATATAATGATATAGTCATGTATAACAATATATTTTATATATATAAGCAGGTACGATTTAAACTATTGTACTTCCATAAGCAAGCACAATTAAACTGTACCTATGTGTAGTATGCATACATAGCTCTACAGAAATCATACTATATTATCTATATGATATATAGATGCTATGTTGTATTATCATATATATGTATGTTGCCCAGGAACATAGTCATCGATGAATTTGAAAGCATATATCACAAATATTTACACTCTTTGTGTAAGTTTAATATAATTTTAATATATTACACTCTTTATATAAGTTTAATATATTTTTGCATTTTTACATTTTTAGAAATTATATACTACAGTGATCTGAAAATATTATACCAACTGCAAAAAGCAAATAAAAAAATGTCTTTCAAGTAAAAGGGTTTCCTTTGCATAACTATGTAAGAAAGATACAACTTTTTCAAGACTTTCACCCTCTAGACATGTCAGTCAACAACCAAGCATCCCGTTTCTCTATTCACGTGCTGAACAGGCAGCAAGAATTATGTCAGTAACTGGAAATGATGTTTCCTCGGAATTTGTTGTTTTAATTGGTGAAGAGCCTAACATGTTAATATTTGTGGCTAGAAAAAAAAATGTGATAGTCAATCTAGTTTGTCAACTTGACCTGATCATGACACACCCAAGATCATGTGACTTTGGGTGTGTAACAGCAGATTAAACAGAAAGCCTGCCCTTAATGTAGGCAGCAGGATTCTGATAGGTGCAGGACTTGGAGAAAAGAGGGAGAAGCCGCGTAGAGCAATGTGCGACTCTTTCCAAAGAAAACGCATTTGCTCTCGCCTGATATCGTCGGCCTCCGGCTCATAGAACTGGAACTTCGCCGTTTCTCTGAAGAGCTTCTTGATTTTCTGCTCTCGTCTGAGATCTTCGGCCTCCAGCCCTTCAAACTGAAACTTCACCATCGTTTCTCCGAAGAACTTCCTGATCTTCATGTCTTGGACTGGGACTGAATTAGTGGTTTCTCCGATCCTAAGACTCCAGCTCTTAGACCGCTCGACCAGCTACTGGTTCCTCTGACTCTCCAAGTGCAGCCAGAACTTGGGACTACATTGCTTCGAACTGTAAGCCCATCTGATAAATCCCTTTTTCAAATGTACTGATTCTGTGAATTCTGTTAATCTAGTGAACCCTGTCCAATACAACAAATATGATCAAAACATCTCCAAAGCACTTCCCAGTGACTCGGGTCAGTGAGCTCCCACCTTAGGCTTCAAAGCTAGGAATCCAAATGCCTATTTGATAAGGTATCATTCTGGCCTTCACGTTTTAATCTTCTCTAATATTTAATAGTGGGTATGGTTCCATGGTTCCAGAAGGTCCTTAGGAATTCCTGACTTCCGACATCCGCCCAGCACACCCAGCAAAGTGTGTGAGCAGGCAGGGTGCACTAAAGGACACCGGTAGAGGCGCTACTTGGCTCTTGTTTGTAATGTGTTTTAGGACCAATCCTCAAGACTGCGCTCTGCGTTCCTGTCATCTGACCCTCTGGGACTCCAGGAGGAAGCCAGTCCAGAGCGTTACCAATCACCTGACATCTCCTATGGGACTGGAGGCTGAGCCTGCCCAGGATGGCTGCACCCAGACCTGTCGGGTAGCATCCTGCCCTCTGAGCCCAGCTCCCTGGCTACCCAGCCCCACACGCATCCAGCTGCCAACAGCAACGACAGCCCTGTTCTGAGATTCTGGACCCCAGCTGGACCTGTGCCTATGCTCAGCAGAAGAAACCCGTCCCGGCCAGCCATACCAGACACCGTACCTGGACTGCTCATGTTCCCGAAGAGCCCAGCCTGGGACTCAATCCTCCTCCAGTATTGGTCCTAACATGTGACTTGCAGAGATTGGAGACAAGAGCAGAAGGGACTGTCCGGGAGTTTTATGATGACGATTTTGCTTGTTCATTTTCCCTTGTTTTCATAGGCTACCTACAAATCAGACTTAACTGGTTCCCAGTGAGGAGGATGCCTACTTTATTCCTTCCCCCACTGGTATGGCATGCATGAGATGGAGAACTGAACCTATTAATCTTTAGACTCAACTCCTGAAGAAAAGACAGCTCTAATTCCTTCGGTGTGACTTCTAAATGATGCCTTCAGGTGGAGGGCAGAGCGAGGGGTATTGATGACCCCTCTCAAGCCCTTCCTCTGTGCTCCCCACGTCTCACTGACGGATGCTTCTGTTTCCAGTCAACCCATCTCTTTACTTTTCAAAAGGAAAAAGTTATTTCTCTTGTAAGTAGGCCCATTTTATCAGGGAGTTGCCTCTTCTAATACAAAACAAAACCAACTCTTGTTTCTAATTCCACAATTTCCATGGCCTATGTGCTGGTCTTTAGCTTCTCCTGCCTGTAGATGTTATTCTGTTACAAGGAAACGGCAGCAAAAACTACACAGGATAATACCATACAATATTTACACCGAATAAGCATATTAAAATTTTAAATCAAGCGTGTCTACTAATTGCCAACGTGTTTTTGCAATAACAAAACACACTTAATTTTCTAGAAAGTTGTAGTATTGCTAGCAGCATAATAATGTGGTTCATTTGGCTCTGCTTAGAGACAGGATGCCAGCGAACCTTGTGTTATGTTGTCCTTGGCCAGAGGCCGTGGCAGGCAGCTCAGGCTCTGGTCTAGAGTTCACATCCAGCCTGGAAGAGTTCAACATCCCACAGGATGAGAACAAACATCCTTTATTCGTTCCTGTACACGATTGGAATCCTGAGGACCTGAAAAATATAGTACCATGAATCTAAGAGCTTGTTAATTTTTCTTTGGTTTACAATTTCAAACCCTGACTTAAAGACACCATCTTATCTTATAGCAGCTGCCCTAAATGACTTTGAGAAATAAAAATAAATAAATAAAAGTTAAAATCATGTATTAAAAATAAAAATTATATTTTTTGAAGTGTATTGACATTATGACCTACCAGCCTAATTGTAGAATGCTGTGAATATATTCAGAGTATTCAATATTTTCTTGAGGACTTTAGCAGTTGATGAGTGTTTTCCTTTTAATATTTCCTGCCAATTATTTTCAACCGAATGGTGGAATGATACACATATGTTACCATAGGTTTTGTTACTTCCTGCAATTAATAACGAATGCCTTAGAAGTATTATGATCTTATAAAAGAATGTGGATAAGGTAGCTCACGAAATGATGATTTTTTTCAAATCTATGAAAGGAAGAATTAAAAGAGAAGTAATTTCGGGGAAGAAACTTTTATAGTTGTAACTTATTATAGTCAAGCATCCATCGCTGTTGTCAAGATCAAAAATAGCCATCCGTCTCTGTTCTGGGTGTTGATGGGAAAGGCAGCACACAGGTGAGAGAAGGGCCTCTTGGAACAGAGAGCAGCTCAGGGTCTCAGTTTGCAAGTAAGAAAGCAACGAGGCTGATCCTTACACAAGATACCGATGATAGCATTAACTACAACTTCTTTTTTTTTTTTTTTTTTTTGCGGTACCGGGGATTGAACCCAGGGGCGTTCTACCTCCGCGCTACACCCCCGGCCCTATTTTTTATACTTTATTTTGAAACCGGGTCTCACGAAGTTGCGGAGGGCCTCACTAAGTAGAGAGAGAGAGACAGAGAGAGAGAGAGAGAGCTGAGGCTGGCCACGAACCCGGATCCTCCGGTCTCTGCCTCCCAAAGTACTGGGATTACAAGCGTGCACCACCACGCCCGGCTAACTACAACTTCTTTGTAAGTAGAAAGAGGAATACAAATACAAAATAAATCTAAGGAAAGCAGAGAAGCAGAGCTGCCCCAGAGTTGGCCGACCTTGATGGCTGAGCTGCACCATGTGTGACCTACAATTCCAGGGTCATGTCTCCATGGCCCTCGGGATGAACTGCACACAAAACAAACAGGGAGGAATTTGATAAATGGTGGGCGGCGTTGGGATGAACGTGTACATGAAGAGAGTCTGAGAGCTCCCGGGAGATGGAGGCCATGAACCATCCAATGGGTACCCCCCTGCGAAGTGTGCACAAGTTCCGACTCCCTCCGGGCATAGAAGAGAGCCGTCACTTCATGGATTTCCATCCCTGTAAAGCTTTTTGATGGAACTAGTCGCAGGTATTTTATGACAACTTCATAGTAAGTAGCTCCATGAAATACTTTCTTCTTCCCTGATTTGACTATGAAGAAACAGAAGCTCAAACAAGCCAATTGCTCAGCAACAAAGCTAAGACAGGGGGCCTGTCCACCTGCCCGCAGATAATCCACAAAGAAATGGCGGTTTGTAGCAATCCTTTCCCGCTGTCATCAAGCTATTGTTGTGCTCTTTAAGATCACAAGGACACAGCATCAAATAGGAGCCACACAGGAAGAAACACTCCCTCTTTTCCCCTTGGTTACACTCAGAATAATCTAAGATTCCAGACATAGCATAAGATAATGGCTAAGAGCATGGCTGGTGGAGCCGGCCCAGCAGGACATTTTATGAGATGTGTAACTATGATCACATTAATTTGCCTCAGTTTAATCATATGTGAGATGGGGTAATAACAGTACCTACTATAGGGTTGCTATCTGGGTTATATAAATTAATCTATGGAAAATATTTGCAATAGCACCTGATACCTGCTTATAGAGTTATTTGTTTCCATATGATTTTGATATGCTTTGAATTTATAATAATTATTTAATTTTGCTTTGAGTGTCAGACTAAAAATGTCTCCTGGGCTGGGCGTGGTGGCGCACGCTTGTAATCCCAGTACTTTGGGAGGCGGAGACCGGAGGATCCGGGTTCGCGGCCAGCCTCAGCTCTCTCTCTCTCTCTCTCTCTCTCTCTCTCTCTCTCTACCTAGTGAGGTCCTCCGCAACTTCGTGAAACCCGGTTTCAAAATAAAGTATAAAAAATAGGGCCGGGGGTGTAGCGCGGAGGTAGAATGCCCCTGGGTTCAATCCCCGGTACCGCAAAAAAAAAAAATAAAATAAAATAAAATAAAATAAAATAAAATAAAATAAAATAAAAATGTCTCTTCATGAGGATGCAGAAATTGAGCTTCAGGGCCCTTCCCCTCTGAGGCTGGCCTCTTGTGAATTGGATTCTTCTTTTATTCCTCCATCTCTCCACTCCTCCTTTACCAGACACATAAACTATACACATGTTTGTTGTGCCATTTGGTCAGCACGTGTATCTTCAGAAGGGCTATGTCACGGACTCTTTTTGTACTTTATCTTTTTTAATTCTCCACACACAGGACTAGGATTCTTTAGGCATTCTTCATTTGCATGAAGACATTTGCAAGTGCATTTATTCGTATGCACATTTCATTTTTCATTCATCTTTTCCTTCCTTTTTTTTTTCAATTCAAAGGCTTCCTTCCCTACCACTTTGTGTAATCACAAATGCCTATAGAATGTGAGTGGTGTGTGTAGAGATAAACACCACTAGTTTTAAGTTGGGCAAAGGTCTATATCACGTCGATCCTAACTTCCTGTCACACACTCACCATCCACGCGTGCAAGTCAAGCAAGAGGAAGCAGACTCATGATAACCGGGTCAGTAGCCAATTTCGGCTGTATTGCAAGTGAATTCTTAAGGCAAATTCGTATTCAGTTACAAAGGGGAACAGATGAAGGGATTGGATGTCCTGGACGTAACACCGACCATCTCGCTTCCCATTTCAAAAACCACAAAGGACACTCTCAGACCCAGATCCTTCCATTCCTCCCCGTTTACCTTCATTTTAGCAACATTTGCACTTCATCATAATTGTTTGCCTTTGTATCTTTGCTCAGTTCTTTTTCTTTCTCCCCCGTGTAACAGCCATGTATCTTTCAAAGAAGGCATCAAAAGGCTGCCCCCTTCAGAAAGCCTTGTGATTCTCAGCATCAGGACTTTCCCTTCCCCCCATCAAGAGCTAGGATCATCCTCTTCCTTAACCCCAAAATACTATGTGTCTCTGTCTTCTGTGCATTTTTAGCATCTCATAACATAGAATATAATACTTTGCCCAACTACTGGATTGTGGAGTGACATGGAATGGTTATAGGTTTGGGAGTTGTATTTGACTCCTAGCCCTACTACCTACATGCTCTAAAATGCATTTACTATATATACATCTTCCCTGAATTCCCTCCCTCCTATGAACCACGAGTTGATAACCACTGTGGCAGAGACTAGTAATTGCTTGGTGCAGCCCACTTTAGGGGTGTGGAGGTTCAGAAGCTAAACACTGTCCTGTTTTAAACGCAGTGGAAGCTAAAATTCTTTGTGTACTTCCAGTTCAATCTGAATCACTTGGTAGTTCATGTCTGCAAACACAGGTAGAGGTGGTGTGTGACTCCCGTTTGTCTAATGCACTTCTGTAGCCGCCAGGTGTGTCCTGGACGCTCCACTCAACTGTGATAGGCTATGTGAGCTTGGCCAGCAGCCCCTGCAAGGACTCAGGTCTGCAGATGAGTGTGGTAATCAGTGTAGAAACTTCAGTCTAGAGCTCCTTGTCTTCAGTCCTTCTGACTACCAATAGGGATACTACATCCCTTTTAGCTTAAATTACCCAGAATGGATTTTTACCTGTGCAATTAGAGCCAGAGCCATATGACAATCCTCTGGTGTGCAGCTGAAAGTTGAAAGAAATGAATCAAACAACTACCTCTGGCAGTCATTTGTGCATAGTAAATGCATGATTGTTTTTCAATTAAAAATAATTCTAAGCCGGGTGTGGTGGCGCACGCTTGTAATCCCAGTACTTTGGGAGGCGGAGACCGGAGGATCCGGGTTCGCGGCCAGCCTCAGCTCTCTCTCTCTCTCTCTCTCTCTCCATAGTGAGGCCCTCCGCAACTTCATGAGACCCGGTTTCAAAATAAAGCATAAAAAAATAGGGCCGGGGGTGTAGCGCGGAGGTAGAACGCCCCTGCGTTCAATCCCCGGTACCGCAAAAAATAAATAAATAAATAAATAAATAATTCTACTTTATTAACATGAAATTTCTCAGTCGTGCAGTCATTCTGCCTCAGCAACAAAACCCATGATCGACTCATCTTTCTGTCCCTTCTAATAGCCAGGACAATGTGTTTCTATCTGGGTTGTAACCAATAATACATTTTAATGAAAAGGGGTAAGTGGTAATAAGGAATATTTTCCATGGCTCTGATACATATTTATGCCAATTAAACTAAGAACCATTATAGGTCTTACAAGTTTTAATGAAGAAATAATACTTTTCCTTCTCCTTCTCCTTCTCCTTCTCCTTCTCCTTCTCCTTCTCCTTCTCCTTCTCCTTCTCCTTCTCCTCCTTCTCCTTCTCCTTCTCCTTCTCTTTCTCCTTCTCCTTCTCCTTCTCTTTCTTCTTCTTCCTCAATGACCAGGTAAAACATCAAAAGCTAATAATGCACACACCTTGCTTTAACTTTATTCACTGGATTTCTTCCCCACTAATAGTACATGTCGACAACAGAGAGAAATTAGTACAATGATTGTTTGGCTGTGTGAGAGGCAGGCTGGGCATTCCTGTCTCTGTTGGTTTGTCTGCAACACTGGCAACCGTTCCTACAGCCCCAGTGCGTGGGTAGAGCAGCAGCCAGTCCGAGGTCAGCTCAGTGACAGATGCTCTGTTCTACCAAACACACGCCAAACCGCATCTGCTAATTTTCCCTGCCTCCCTTCAAGGACATAATTTGCCTGCCTCTGTGTAGCTTTTGGAAGCTGGTGGAAAACAGGCCAATTCCTATTTGTTTCTGACAGTTTGGAAAGAATTATTTATTGCTTTTAGGGGAATGTGCCTCTTCTCTCCCCTCACACTGAACCTTCGCACTGTGCTCCCAGAATGATAATAATCTATTTCTTTCCTCACACTGCCGAGCCCGGAGTGACCCCGTCTGACCCAATTGAAATTGATTTTGTTGTTGAACTCGTAGCCAGTGCAAATTAATCTTAGATCCATACAAGATCAGGGAAGCAAGACGGAGAGTACAAAGACCTCAAGTACTGGAGGGGGGGAATGAGTTCTGCAGAAGGTATTTTAAGTTTGGCAAGATAAATGGTTACAATGACTGGCTTTGATGGAACGTCTGCGGGAAGGGGAGGAAGACGGCAGTCCTCTGGAGAAAGGCTGTAATTTAATAGCCTAATTTCCTGCCCGGTCCTGCAGAAGTATCTGCCTGCCCCTGACAGCTGATGGAAATCACCACGGGCTTGATTTGGTCCCGGTGTAGGACAAGTTGAGACCCACCTTTCCCTCTGAGGGAGGGTGTCACCTCCTCCCTGTGGAATAAGTCTGATCGTTTTGTGAAATTCATCCCATGCCCCAAGCGGGCTGTGGCTTGTTGGGTCTCTGACCCCCATGCACACCCCTTCCTGTGTGGAGGGAAGCAATTCTGTTCTGGGATAGCCTTGGAAAGGCACCACATCCCCCATCACACAAATAGGACTGAGTCTCCGAAGACCTAACAGGGATTGTCTCTCTGTAGCAGGGCTCCCTCCTCCAAAACTGAACTCACTGTCTTTCATCTTCCTCCCACCACTGACCCATATTTTCTGATCCTAATAAAAAGACAATGCTCATTAGCCCCCACCCAGGCTGACCTCGTTCCCACTGTTTGAACGCCTTCCCCCCGAACAGTACACTCTTTGATAAGCCATGGGGATAGGGACGCCCCCACCTGCTCCACTTACAAACAGCCCCGAGAGGCTGTCACCAAGCAAGCTGACTTCAACAGACACACACAGTCCAACACACCCAGCGCCCAGTCTGGGCAGCAGTGAGGTGCCCGGAGCGAGGATCAAGGAGGGAGGAGGGAGATGGTTTCTGAGGTTGGTGAATAAGCTCCTCTGCTCTCTCTTGTTGTGTGTGCGTGTGTGTTACTGGGGTTTGGACCCAGGGCATTTGACCTCAGAACTACACCCACAGCCTTTTTGATGTTTTATTTTGAAACAAACAGAGTCCTGCTAAATAGCTGAGGCTGGCCTCGAACCTGCAATACTCCTGTCTTAGCCTCCCAAATATTGGGATTACAGGCATGCAGCACCATGCCCAGCTCCCACTGGTCTCTTAATCTGCCCAAATTTCATCTTCATACCCATACCACTGTCCTTTAACTGTTGTTTTTTCTTTTGTCCTTTTACTTTGATCTAACAATTTTGTTTATTTATTTATTCACTTTTTTCTTGTGACACTGGGGATTGGACTCAGAGGCTTTCTACCTCCAAGCTACACCTCCAGCCCTATTTTATTTTATTTTTATCTTTTGGCAGTACTGGAGATTGAACCCAGGGACATTTTATCTCCAGGCTTCACCCCCCAGCCCTATTTTATTTTTTATTTTGAAACAGGGTCTCACTAGGTTGCTGAGAGTCTCACAACTTGCTGAAGCTCTCCTGAAACCTGTGATCCTCTTGTCTCAGCCTCCCGAGTACTGAGATTATAGCTGTGCGCACCCATGCCTGGCAGTTGATATAATGATATTAAATTAATAAATGTTCAGAATCTTTTGAGTAACACCAATGCTAGGTTATAATTTAAAGCTGGTAATTGGTGACGATTTTTAAAGTGTTTTAATGTTATTTGTCTTATAATAATATTTAACTACAGAATACCAGTGTTTTAACATTGATTGTCTTAAAGTCAGCATATTTAACCGAAAACAAATACATTTTGAAAATGCTTTATGTCATCTTACCAGTTGAAGATAAGAATTTTCATTCTGTGTTACATCGTATGATTGATGTGTATGTATACACATACATATATATTTTACATAACTGAAATTATGGTGGCCTATCTGCTCTTGGGACATTATCTTCTAGTTTCTACTCTTTTATATGGATTCTGTAATAATATTTTGTTTGTAAGTATAATGTTCCAAATGTTATTATTCTTCATAGTATTTGAGCAATATATCCATTGGATATATATATATATATATATATATATATTTAGTTTTCAAAAATTTCAAACGTAGAAATGTAAGTCATTCTTGCTGTTTATTGACATTTTCTCTTCAAAATTGTTATATAGAGTCTTACTAAGTTGCTGGGACTAGCCTTGAACTTGTTATCTTCCTGTTTCAGAGAGCTGCCCAAACACTGGGATTACAGGTGTGTAGCACCACACCAGGCTGTTACATCAGTTTTTACAAACCACCAATAAAGTCCACAAGTGTTATGTGCATGTATATGTGCACACGCACAGCCAAATTCCAACCGTTTATATATTGATCTTGAAAAATTGTATATTGGTCTTTGTGGAAATGTAGTTCAGTGGTAGATCTCCTGCCTATGATGTGTGGGACCCCAGGTTCGATCCCTAGTGCCTCATTCATGCGTGCATGCACACACACACACACACACACACACACACACACACACACATTTTTTGAGAACTTCCAGACTTCTTTTATGTAAAGGCTCCACAGAGTATTTTGGGTGTCTTGTTCTCTATTCAGTCTTTCACTAGTAAAAACAGATAATTTAAATTAAAATCTTATATACTTGGGGAGGATCTGAAACAGAATTTGCAACATGGGGCAGATCGTCTCTACAGCATTCTTATCCAAAGAAACAACATCATTGACTATAAAACCAAACGTCTTCAAACCCTACACACAGTGGATTCATTGGTTCTAAACAGGTTGCATATTATGTGTATCCTAAAGGTACTCTGAAAAAATAAAATAAATATATGTAAGTTAAAAAAATAAGTAGAAATCTAAGAAGAAAAGTAAAATCACATGGGTAAGAATTTCTGAGTGTTGTGTTGGCCTGAAAATGTCAAATCCAGTTTGGACTTTAATGGTTGGTCCTTGGGCAGGTTCTTGCCCAAGACTCTGTAAATTGAACCCACATTTTCTTGTAAGGTGGACATACAGATGCTGCTGCTGATGTGAGGTTCCCCTTGAGGAAATTCCAGAGTATAATACTAATCAGTTAGTAGAGAGGTCCTCAGTGCTCAACGGTACTTGGTCAGAGTGTGGGTATGAATCCTAAAACCATTTCGTTTATGGGTTTTCACATTTTTTTTTTATTTGCAGGAAAAAAAATCCAAGACATGTGTAGTGGCCTTAACCCACTGTTAATCTGATGAATCTTCCCACCTACGTGGGCAAAGACACGTTTTACATGAGCATGAAACAATTCTCATAAATTCAGTATATCTCCAGATAAGCCCATACTATGAGATTGGTTATTCTCTGGTTACTAATTGGCACAAAATGTTAGGAATCAATAATGTGTAGTGTTTGCTGATTTAAACAGACAAAACAGGTTGTCTTCACTTAGTCCTGGACTAATCCTTCAGAGGTAATCAATACTGTAATTACAATATATAAAGAAACAACAAGGAAAAGGAAGTCCTAATAATTTATTGCAAATGATGTCTTTCTGGTTCCCCTGGAACATTTCCCAAAACAATTACAGCTCATTTTTCTACATTGTGCTTCACTCTGCAGAGATAGCATATAAATCAGATGATTATCTAATTGGATTTTGATTCATTCAAAAATTGTGAAATTTCCAATTTGTTCCACTCACAGTGTATTTGGGAGTTATAATATATGAGACAAATGGTTAGGAGTCTAATTAGGGCTCAAGCATAGAGCATATGTTACATTTAACCTTGGGTACATGGAGGTTTAAATGTTTAGTCGAGTTCTGTTTAACCTTGATATTAAGACCAAATGAATAAAGCATCTGCTAATGAGGAAAAAGGAAAAAAAGATGAGAGATTCTAATTACGTACAAGACTCACAGCACTAAATTCACACGGACTTAAGAACTTCTTTCTCTGGTATTTTATGATATTGTAGATCATGCAGTTTAAAAAATCTGTAGTAGTGTTGACTGGAAATGAAAGATTTTTCCTTGACATTGATCAATCATGCCTCTTGCTGGGGTCCAGCGCTACACTGACTTTCTGGTTTACCTTGAAAAAGTCCTATCAGTCTCTCCACCTTCTCCTCTTTAGTTCCATAGTGAATGACACAACATATATGCACAAAGGGCTTGAAGAAGTGGTTGGAGCACGACACTGTCCTCGTGTTCCTGCCGCGCATTCTCTTTAGAACATACTAAACACACCTGTTCTTTGACAATATAGGTTCAGCATTGCCTGGTCTGGGAATATGGACAAGATGACTTTAATGGACACTCTCCCAGACTAGAATTCTATGACTTAAGGAGGACAGTGAATGCGAGGTAAAGGAATCAAAGAGTTAATTCTAAAAAGCATCATTGACCTTGACATAGAAGGGCAAAGAGGACGGGGGCTGGTGTAAGTAAGCACTGGCCTCTCATCCTCTCATCTTTGGCTCTTACAAAGTCCCTTCTTGACTCTGTTAGGTCACACGATGGTCCCCTAGAAAGTGGTTCTTTGTTTCATTGTTCTTAGATATTTCCTGTAAATGTGCAAGCCTGTGTCTGCTTCCTTGTCCCAACAGGTGGTGGATGATGGGCATATTTCCTAGGATAATGGTGGAGAGTCAATGAGATGTTACCTGTACAGTGTTCACTAAGGCCCCTGGTGTAGAGTGAGACCTCAGTAACTGTGAACTACCATCATCATCATCATCACCCCTGACTACCATTGACAGAGTAGAGACACAAATAAAAGTGCTGAGTTGCCGGGTGTGGTGGCGCATGCTTGTAATCCCAGTACTTTGGGAGGCGGAGACCGGAGCATCCAGGTTCGCGGCCAGCCTCAGCTCTCTAGCTCTCTCTCTCTCTCTCTCTCTCTCTCTCTCTCTCCTTAGTGAGGCCCTCCGCAACCTCGTGAGACCCGGTTTCAAAATAAAAGTATAAAAAATAGGGCCGGGGGCGTAGCGCGGAGGTAGAACGCCCCTGCGTTGAATACCCGGTACCGCCAAAAAAAAAAAAGTGCTGAGTTATGGAGGTCATCGTCCTAAGCATAAACCATGCATTTAAAGGTTCCCCTGAGTTCCAGTATGAGGACCTGTGGACCGCTTAATCCTACCCCTTAAAACCTCCCATGTCACACGGTCTTCCATTGGCCTTTCCCAAAGCTACTATCCCTATATTCCCAATGTAAGGGTATGTAGGCAAACATCTCTCATCTGATTTCTGGGGTTACTACACAGAAAATTGGCCAAGCAGCCTAGATCTAAATGCAAGATGCCAGATCTAAAGTGGGAAGAGAGTGGGGGGTTGGAAAGTGAAGCAAAGTTGAGGAAACCTGGCTGGGCAGCAGGTGGACACGCAAGTAGAGAAAGAAATGCATACCTGAGCAGGATGCTTATCCTTGTCCTTTGTCATTTCTGAGCAGTCAGACTTCGTGTCATACTCACTTTTTCGGTGGAGCTAATCCTTTACTCCACAAAAAATATTTTTGAAAACTTACTATGTACCAGAGGGTGCTTTAGGGATCCCAGCTGAACAAGACAGAAAAGTCTCCTGCCCTCAGAGAGCTGACATTTCTGGAGTTTTGCCATGCAATTTGTCCCAGGTATACATAAGAGAAAAAATAAAATGAGAGGGCAGAAAGGAAAAACCAAATCTAGGACAGAGACAGAAGAGGAGGAGGAGGTGGTGGTGGTGGCGGCAGCAGCTGGTTGAAATAAGCCAAGGTTATTTCAAAACAAGACAACAATTCACAGGTCTGGGAGAATTCAATCCAGCACCTCTTGATCTGTGAGTGATCTCCTTCTCTCCCTCATTCCTTCTCTGTTTCTCTCTGTCTCTGTCTGTCTGTCTGTCTGTCTGTCTGTCATTCTCTCTCTCAATGGATATAGAGAAAGGGACAGACCCTCTTCTGCCTGTGTTTCGGATGTGTCATATTGGGTCCCTGCCTCATATTTACAGTCATCGTATTTACAGGGGCCACCAAGTAGCTTTCATATTTACTTCAGCTTCTTAGCTTTCCATGAACCACAGTGCTGAAGAGAGTTATGCAATGCTTACCAGCAGGTGGACCATTTTCTTCTCTAGATCGCTGGATTCGTGTTTTCCAGGCTTACTTGTCTTCCTGTGGGAACTTTTATTCCAAATGAAATCATACAGGGACTCACAATGTGTGAAGCAGATTACTATCGTTGTGAGTGTGAAGGGCGAGCTCTCTATTTGAACTATTGCCAGTTTATTGACGAAATGGTGGTCTTCTGTCAGTGTACCCAGGACAGTTCTGGTTAAATGCATTGTCTTATTACTAGTAGTAGCCCCTTTCACTTTAATGAGACAGTCGGGTTCATGGCTTTTAAGTACAAAGTAAATTAATATCCAGAGACTTAAACTGGATGTGGTGGCGCACACTTGTAATCCTAGTACTTGGGAAGCTGAGACTGGAGGATCGCAGGTTCAAGGACAGCCTCAGCAATTTAGTGAGGCTCTCAGTAACCTAGTGAGACCCTGTTTCCAAATAAGAAACAAAATCCGTCTGTGGATGGAGCTCAGAGGTAGAATGCCTCTGGGTTCAATTCCCAGTACCACACACACACACATACACACACACACACACAAATATCCAGAGACTTATTCAAAATCACACTGCGAGTTCATAGCAGAGTTGAGTGCCCTCTTAATGACAAGGTTTCCCCCTTTACCTTCCTTCTCTTCTAAGAAGGAAAGAGAGGCAATACCTGGGTCTGCAGGGGCAGCATAATTAGCTCCTGGAGTGCTGTTTCTATATTGAAACATGCTACTGACAGACCACCTAGCTGTACATAAAGTGTTGACTACAAAGGTAAGGCATAAATAGTGCTGACCTCAAAGGGTGCCGTCTTCAAAACCAACACCTACATCTAAATAAGACTGTGTCTTAAAACTAGGGAGAAAATCAGCTTGTATGAGGCCCAAGGTGTGTCAAACAAAAGGATTCAATCAACACTTTCTATCAAATGGCCCACTGGTGGTTCAATTCCAAAGTGAGTCACAGTGGTTTGCTCTTGTCTGGGAAGCCACGCAGATGAGCTTAACAGGGAACAGGATTTCGCCAAATGAAACCTCCATCATCAAATCCAGTGTAGGGCATGAAATGCTCACAGCCATGTAGCGCTGACCTGAATCATCTACCCTTTATTTCACTCCTGCCCAGGACTCCCTTGACAGGACAGGTACTCCACACAGCAGGAGAGCCAGGTGAACAATCCTGCACCTTCTTGCCAGTCACAGAGGAGTCCCTTAACCCTAAGAGAAGACTGAAAACTGACACATCATTCACAAACAATTACCATACCCAGTTAGATGAAGTTCTTGACCATAACTAACTGTTTTATTTGTATGTTTAACATTGAATTCTAAATTATCTCTACACTTTGGGGACGGGGTAAAGGAAATGTCTGGTGGGATGCAAAGAGCGCTAAATGGAAACTCATTTCTAACAGGGGCAGAGCATTCCAAGGCCACCTTCCTTCTCCTGCCAGGTAGGTCTTCACCCAGGCAGGAAGCCTGCGTCCTGGTGAAACAGGGGCATCTGAGGACTCCCTCATTCTGCACCTGCCCCCCATACCCTCAAGCTAACCCCAGTACCCTCTATGGTAGCAATAGGATTTGACTGGGACTAGCTCCTGCCATGGTAAAATATCACCATTTCTTTGTGCAGACCTTCTTGATGATTTGGAACATTAAGACAGCCTGCAGCCAGCACCTGTGCCAGATTAGACCTTTCTAGACTTTCTCAATCGGTAACGTAGCTCACTCTACTTCATGGAGCTTCTAAATGACATACCCTTTTACAATCACGGTGCATCTTTGCTGTGTGAAACTCCAGCATTATCCTTCCGTCAACTGCATCCCTTTTAGTATTATGCAGAGCTTCTACTCTCTGAACTTAATCTCAGTATCCAAGGTAAAAAGGAGGAAAAAAGAATGAAATATATAGGAGCAATCAACCTTCTCAGTGACCCGCAAGGCAAACAATTTTTTTTTTGTTTTATTATTGCGTAGTGCCTGTAGGATCTGCACAGTATTACAGAAACATGGAGAATTTAAGCTGTATCTAGGATATGGAAGAACTGCTTAGCCAGCTCATGACTATGGTATGCCCATTTCTCACTTTAATGAGATCCTCCAGGGCAAAGGCATTTAAAAATGAATGAATAAATAAATTAATCAATCAATAAGTAAATAAATAAATATGTCTACATACAGGAGGTAAAACCTGAAACCCATCCTTGGTATAGATTGTAACCATTAAGGCCATCACTGAACAAAGATAAGGCAAATCACCAGAAAATTGTTTCGCGAGGGAACATATCAAAAACTTGTATAATGCATCCCTGAGCATTTCTAGGAAACCACGAAGTTTTCTAAATATGTAAGAACACAAGGCTTGTCCCTGTTTCCCCTGTCCTTTCCTACAATATAAATAAAGGCAGACCATACACAGGTCAGTGCCTCAGGCAGGTACACATTCCTGAGCCCCTGGACAATTGATTTTGTGTGTGTGTGTGTGTGTGTGTGTGTGTGTGTGTGTGTATGTGTGTGTGTGTATGTGTATGTGTGTGTTATTATTTCTGGTTTAGTTATCCACTGCTTATAGTTAATTTCTTGGATTCTTTTTTGGGGTAGAGTACAACTTCAAAACAGAAGAGAATTCTCTGTGAAGCTACTCACACCTAGCTTTTCAACTCTAGAGTATTTGGCAGTCTATAATACACAGAATGATTATTACCCACATGTTTTTCTTTTTTGTTTTGTTATTTTTTTATTTTTTTGTAGGTCTAGGAAATTTGGCTGGAAGAGATTGCATGCTTGCCCTAAAAAAAAAAACTCAGTGAGTCTTATCTCTTTAAACAAAATTATAATTTGATTAAAACAAAAGTGAGAGAGGAAAAGTACAGCACATTTAGATAAAGTTGTTTTCTCATTTCTTCTTCCACAATAAATGCAATCAAGAGACATTGCTCTAAGAGTTTTTCAGCTTAGCCTGAAAACGAGACTTGTGGACTTTCTGGAAAAGTCTTGGGTCTGTTGGTGACAGGGTCTGCAGTTCCAGGACACTCTACAGACATCAGACATGGACAGCTTGGACAGGGACCTGTCCAGGGTGGGATGGGAAAGAACAGTCCTCCCCTTTCATTATTTCCCTCACTGATACCCAATCATGATGTTCTTGACCTTACTTTAGACAGAACTGCGTAAAATTATCTCTACTATTTATATTCACAGAGACTCCACAAATGTGATTTTTAGGGAAAAGGAGAATTTATCAGGCTTTTCTTTGTTGTACCTGTCTCTGGGGAAATGCTCTCAAATTTCTGCTTCAATATCTTGCCTCAAAATAATACAACCTGGTCCTGACATTTATGGTATTTGTTTCCCATAAAAGGATTTTTTTAACTTCTCCACCTTCTGGGATTTGGTTAAGAGAGGGCTTGTGAACATTTAAGAAGTGGCTGAATCCAGATGAGCAAAACTGAATTCGGAACCCAAGTAGATTTCTCCATTTTCTTAGTATATTGGGAGGTAATGTAAACTATATCCTTTAAATACAGGTAATCGATTCTTTCCTATATCTACAACAGTGAAAATTACATTTTCACTTAGCTAACTTGATTTCCTTCATATTTTTCACATGTTTCTCTAGGAAATGAAGCAACTCCCTTATTAAAGAGACAGTGTTGTCTCAGTCCTGTGGAAATTAGGGATCAATTTGTTGATGAGGGACATGAAGCAAAATTTCTGGACTTCATGGTCCACAGATCACTAAAAATATGTTTGGAGTGGACATGAAAGTCCATAGCAATTAAAACAGCTGTAATGTTGCATTGTGGAAAGGTGTGGAGGAGAGGACTGCTCCTCTGAGCACCCAATGCTGTCCTCCTGTAGCGCTGGTGACATCTGCCCCAGTACAGATCAATTAGTACCCACCAGCCAACATAATGTTTTAAGAGCAACAAGGTTCAAATTCCCCCTACATTAACTAACCATTAAGGAATCACCATTTTAAGAAGTTAGATGTGACCCAGGTATGGTGGTGCACATCTGTAATCCCAGTATTTGGGAAGCTGAGACAGGAGGATCACAGGCTCAAGACTAGCCTCAGCAACTTAACAAGACTCTCAGCATCCTAGGAGACCCTGCTTCAAAACAAAAAAATGAAAAATCTGGGGGTATAGCTTACAGATAGAATGCCTCTGAGTTCAATCCCCAGTACAGAAAAAAAAAAAGTTAGATGTGACAATTTCCACACAGCATAAACATTTTCTTTTGAAAGTAAGACTTAAAATGCTCACAATTGCTGGGCATGGTGGCGCACGCTTGTAATCCCAGTACTTTGGGAGGTGGAGACCGGAGGATCCGGGTTCGTGGTCAGCCTCAGCTCTCTCGCTCTCTCTCTCCCTGTCTCTGTCTCTCTCTCTCTCTCTCTCTCTCTCTCTCTCTCTCTC
>PVJS01034748.1:0-21396 GCA_004027185.1 Glis glis
GCCTCCAGCCTTCGAACTGAAACTTCACCATCGTTTCTCCGAAGAGCTTCCTTATCTTCACATCTTGGACTGGACTGAATTGGTGGTTGCTTCAATCCTAAGGCTCCAGCTCTTAGACCGCCCGACCAGCTACTGATTCCTCTGATTCTTCATGTGCAGTCGAAACTCAGGACTACATTGTGAGCTGATCTAATAAATCTTTTTTTTCTTTCATTCTGTGAATTCTGTTGATCTGGTGAACCCTGACCAATACAGGAGGGAAGACTTTGTCACACTGAGGCTTGGGAAGGACTAAGTGGAGCACCAGCACTGTCTGGCAGCTGGCCACTGTGCTTTAGCTGGTCCTTGCTTATGTTGGCACGTCAGCTGTAGGATGCCTGACATTGCAGAGCCAGGAGGCAAACCTCACAGGGTGTTTCCCTTGCTTCCAGACTTGGGCTGGAAGAACTAACCAATATGCCTCTAGAGTTAGCCATGCTAGGGTGGAAGCTCCTACTCTTTTACTTATTATTTAGTTTTAAGAAATAGCTAATCAGAAACAGGGAGAGAACAAGAGGTGAAATTATGAATCTAGTAGTGAGATTTATTTTTGAAATGGAGAGACAAAGGGCTAGTATGTTTAAAGAAGTTTAGACCTATTCTTCTTTTTCATGGTTGGGACTGTGCTCATCCCAGATCAATTCGCTGTTATTTGTTCCTATTCCCACTCACCTGGAAATCCTGTGACCAAAGAGCCTTTTTGGGAGATAGGACAAATTCCTCAACTTAGGGACATCCACTGCAGCAGCTGTGGTCAAGGGGACAAGCTTCACAACTCAGAAAATAGGAGCCAGAAGCTGAGACGCCTTGAATCCTTATGGGGGCCTGGCTTGGCCTAGCCCTGACACTCATCCCCCCTTTATCTAGTCCCCTGAGCCAGATGTTGAGGAGGCACCTGCCTTAAATGCTTGGACCAGATATACACAGGTCTTAGCTTATTCAGTCTTCTGATCTACAAGGTCTTTGAGCTCCACATCACCCCCACCTACCTCATTAGGGAAAGATCATCTCATTTAATGGAGAAAGGAGTGAAGGTACAAAGTTCTTTAAAAATAGATCAAAAGCAGCTGGGCATCATGGCGCACACTTGTAATCTCAGTACTTGGGAGTCTGAGACAGGCGGCCAGCCTCAGCTACTTAGTGAGGCCCTCCACAACTTAGTGAGACCCTGTTTCAAAATAAAGAATAAAAAATAGGGCTGGGTGGGGGTGTAGCTCGGAGGTAGAATGCTGCTGGGTTCCATCCCCAGTACCGCAAAAAAAAAAAAAAAAATCAAAAGCAGAGTGTGGTGGTGCACGCCTGTAATCCCAGTACTTGGGAGGCTGAGACAGGAGGATTGCAGGTAAAAAAAAGTAAAAAGGGCTGGGGGTGTAGCTTGGAGGTAGAATGTCCTGGGTTCAATCCCCAGTACCAAAATAAATAAATAAATAAATTAATTAATTAATAAACAAATAAATATCAACAATTGTTTAAATGGTAAATTTTATGTTATATATATTTTACCACAATAAAAAAATGAAATCAAGCCAGGTATGGTGGCACACACCTGTAATCCTAATACTTGGAAGACTGAGGCAGGAGGATTGAGACCAGCCTTAGTAACTTAGCAAGACTCTCAGCAACCTAGTGAGACTCTGTTTCAAAACAAAACAAAACAACAAAAAATAAAACAAAAAAAGGGCTGGGGGTATAGCTCAGAGGTAGAATGCCCCTGGGTTCAATCCTAGCAACACACGCACACACACACAAAAAAGAAAGAAAGAAAGAAAAAGAAAAAGAGAAAGAAAAAGAAAGAAAGATGGCCACAGAGCTTTAGGGAGTAAGAGCCAGAGGATCTTTCAATTTCCTTCCAGTTATCTTCCAGCTCCTCAAGGTAAGGAAAGAAGTCCAGACACTGAGGAGAGATAATGCCCAGGAATCAATATGGGGCATTTGGTTGGAGCACCATGAAGACTGGTCACACAGCCCTTCACGTGGCAGGAACCTAAAGCAGGAGAAATGCCAAGTGACACTGACATTTGTCTGGGGCAGAATGACAGGAGGATCCTCACGTGGAACTTGGATCCAAATTTCACTTAAGGATTTTTGGTTAAGATTCAATTACTCAAGGAACTGAGCCTGGCTTGTACTGGTTCATGAATCTTTGGGGCTCTTTGATTTCCCAGGAAAGCAAAGTAGTAGTCTGGCAGAATCTATGGGATGCATTCCCAGAGTCACCATCTCTGATCTCTTTTCTCTGGCTTTGGAAGAATAAGGGTACTGGGATTACAGGCGTGTGCCACCACGCCCAGCTTTGTATGTCTGCAGTGGACAATGGACTTGGAGGGTTGGTATCAAATAGCTTCTCCCTTCTGTGACACTTTCTGTTGCTGTCCTTACTTTCCTTTCAGCCTATTCTTACTCTCTAGCCCCCATTATGCCTGGCAGGTACAACTTGTTGCTCACAAAGACAATTTGTAGCTCTAAAGCTTAGCTCTCTGGCTAGGGCATTCTCCTATTTTTTTTCCTTTTTGTCATCCCAATAATTAAACATTGGTGAACTTACCACTTGTTAAAAAATTGTTTTTTGTGGTGCTGGGGATGGAACCCAGGGATATGCTACCTTTAAGCTACACCTCCAGCCCTATTTTATTTGAAAACAGGGTCTCACAAAGTTGCAGAGAGCCACACTAAGTTGCCAAAGCTGGCTTTGAACTTGTGATCCTCCTATCTTAGCTTCCCAAATACTGGGATTACAGGTGTGTGCCACCATGCCCAACTTTGTTTAAAAATTTGATAGTAGAGCTGGGTGTGGTGGCACACATTTGTAATTCCAGTACTTGGAAGGCTGAGACAGGAGGATTGCAGATTTGAGGACATCCTCAGCAAGTAGTGAGACTCTCATCAACCTAGTAAGACCCTGTTTCAAAAATAAAAAATAAAATAGGGCTGGTGGTAGAATGCCCCTGGGTTCAAGCCCCAGTACCCCCACACATAATAAGAATAAATAAATAAATATTTGATAGTCACTGAAAACCAACAAGGGGCAGAGGGCACAATATATACTGGGGAGAAAAAAAGCACCATTCTCTGGTTATTGCCAAGAATTTCCTTCCTTCCTTCCTTCCTTCCTTCCTTCCTTCCTTCCTTCCTTCCTTCCTTCCTTTCTTCCTCCTTTTTTTTCTCAGTGCTGGGGACCGAACCCAGGGCTTTGAGCATACTAGGCAAATGCTAGTACACCTAATATGCTTTGAGCATACTAGGTGTACTGAGTTACACCCCTGCCAAGACTTTAAAGGTGGGGAGATGACAGGCATTCAAATCAGCCTATTTAAGCAGAAAGGGGAACATTAGAACAGGAATGTAGGAAGGGTAGTGGGAGTACAGAGGGAGTGACAGTGGTATAGGCTTGCTATCCTCCCTGCCATGGAGGGTCAGGCCTGGGCAGGAGCCTGGTTAAATCAGAGGCTCAGATATGGGGTCCCTGGGCACTTTGGCAGTGGGTTTGAAGCAATGATTAGTGAGGCTCAGCTCTGGGGGCTAGGACTCGTGTGTGTGTGTGTGTGTGTGTGTGTGTGTGTGTGTACTGAGGATTGAACCCAGGGGCATTCTATCTCTGAGCTATTTCCCTACTCATATTTATAACTGTTTTTTTGTTTGTTTTTTTTTTTTTTTTGGAAACAGGATCTTGCTAAGTTGCCAAGGCCAGCCTTGAACCTGCAATCTTTCTGTCTCAGCTTCCAAGTATTGGGATTATAGGTGTGTGCTGTGGTGCCAGGCTTAGGACTCTGCTCTTAAAACTTAGTTGCTATTGCTGCAACCTCTTCCTTGCCACAGGGTGCTTGTCCAACCAGGCACAGCAGGGCCTTTTCCTTTTCCACTGAGATGCACAAAACCTTCCCATGGAGAAGGGGAAAGAGGCTCTAGGTGGGTAGCTGGAAAGGGTTTTATTGAGAAGGCAGACAGGGATTCAGAGTTCTAAGAATGCTTAAGAGAGATGGCGGATCTGGTGAAACAAACTCTTGCTGCCTCCAGCCAAGCCTAGAGCCTGTAGTCACTTTCACCAGGCCTGCTCAGGACAGCAGGGAGGTCACTGCTGAGAGCCCTGTGGAGGCTTGGGGCCAACTGGGGCTAAATAAGGTCAGAGCAGGGAAGGGGAGGATTAACTTGACAAAGGCTTCTGAATTCCTTTTTTTTTTTTTTTTTGTGGTACTGGGGATTGAACTCAGGGGCATTCTACCTCTGAGCTACACCCCAGCCCTATTTTTTTTAACCTTTATTTTGAAACAGTGTCTTGCTAGGCTGATGAGAGTCTCATTACTTGCTGAGGCTGTCTTTGAACCTGTAATCCTCCTGTCTCAGCCTCCCAAGTACTGGGATTACAAGCATGGCTACCATGCCCAGCTCTGAACCCCTTTGTTAGTCAGCTTTCCATCATCATAACAAAATACCAGAGATAATTTATAAAAAGAAAAGGCTTGAGCCAAGGTGTGATGGTACAATCCAGTACTTGGTAGGCTAAGAGAGGAGGATTGCAGATTCATGGCCAGCCTAGGCAATTTAGCCAGGGCCGCAATTTAGTGAGATTCTGTTTCAAAATAAAAAATAAAATAGGAGTAGTGGGGACACAAAAGGGACTCCAATGACAACGGAGAACCCTCAGTGGTGCAAGGGAAGGGGTACAAGGGAAGGGGAAGGGGAAGAAAGTAGTGGATCTATGGAATTACTGTCATAAACAATGTGTATATATGAGATTATACCAACATCATTCTCAGTGCTACATGTGTGGGGGGAGGCGGGGGGGAGGGACACCAAGAGCTGTGTGCATGTATGTTAACACCAAACTGATACTCATTGTGATGTGAGACTACAATGCACCAATAAAAACATAAAAAAAAACAAATTTAAAAAAATAAAATAAAATAGGCCTGGGGGTATGGCTCAGAGGTAGAATGCCTCTGGGTCAATCCCCAGTACCAAAAAAAAAAAAAAAGGAGAGAGAGAGAGAGAGAGAGAGAGAGAGAGAGAGAGAGAGATGTTGTTTTAATTCACAGTTTTAGAGGTTCTAGTCTGTGCTCAGGCAGACCCATTGCTTTTAAACCTCTGGTGGGAGTACTGGATGGCAATGGCAGAAGAACATGTGGTGGAGCAAACGGTTCACCTTATGGCCAGAAAGGAAAAGAGAAAGAGGAAGGGGCAGGGATCCTACAATCCCCTTTGAGGTCATGCCCCAATGACCTAAGGACCTCCCACAAGGCTCCACCTCCTAGATTCCACTCCCTCCCAACAGTGTCACCCTGGAGACCAAGCCTTTAACACATGGGGGACACTTGTCCATACCATAGCAACCCCCACTTGAGTCTCTCAGAGAGGTAGTTTTTCTGTGAGCCAACTGGGGAGAGAGTGGCAGGGGGAAGGAAATTCTAGCCTAGAATAGGCTTGAGCTAGCACATGCTTTCAGCTGTCAAGCCAGCCAGTTGCTCGTTATGCATCTCTCAACAGAAATAATACTCGACTACTAAGCTAGATGGGTCTGGGGTCCCTGCTTGAGGGTCTCCTCAAGCTCAGGGTGGTAAAGAGCCTTTTTCTGACCACCTGTCGCTCTCTGGATGGTGCAGTGACATGGGATGCCGAAGGCATCCACAGGAAGGGGCCTTGAAACAACCAATAACCAACACCCTCCCAAATACCTCCCTGCCCCACACCCCAACCCTGCCGCCCACACTCTAAGGACACCTCCTCTGCTCTGACTGCACAGTTCTGCCACAGCCCCTCCTCACCTCTGCAGCTTTCACCTCTTCTGGACAGCTCTGACACACCCACAGAGCCCACACCCCTGCACTCCTTCTAAGCCTACCTTTGTGCCTTTAGGATGGTGCTTCTTAGACATACATGTACATACAAGTCACCGGGGATGTTGGTTAAGTGCAAATTTCAATTCGGTAGGTCTGGAGTGGAGCCCAAGTGTCTGCACTTCATACCAGGTCCCAGGTGCCACCAATGTTGTTAGTACACGGACTACCCTTTGAATATCAGGGCTCTACATCCACATGCTAGCCCTACACAGCCCCTTACTGAGCCCTCTACCCTGGACTTACTCTGGTTACATTCTTAGTGCCAAGAGGGGACAATCATTTGTGAGGGGAAGAGAGGAGGTACTAAACAAAACTCTGGCTGGTCCCAGGCAGGGAGTTATTCAGAAAGATTTTCCCCAGGTATGGTTCTTCTGAATTCAGTGAATTGTTTAGTTAATATTTTGTATACTTTTTGTTGGTGCATTGTAATTATATAACAGAGTGAGATTCAAAGTGATACATTCATACATGCACACATCACTTGGTATATTTCCCTCTGCATTTGTTTAGTTAATACTGCTTGAACACCTGCTATATAGTACAGCTATATTGCTCAAGGCTTTATATATATTATCTCATTAAATCCTCTTCTGAACCAAGTAAGGTAAATATCATTCTCATTTTAAAATTGGAGAACCAGGAGCTGGGCGTGGTGGCGCACGCTTGTAATCCCAGTACTTTGGGAGGTGGAGACCGGAGGATCCGGGTTCGCAGCCAGCCTCAGCTCTCTCTCTCTCTCTCTCTCTCTCTACTTAGTGAGGCCCTCCACAACTTCGTGAGACCCGGTTTCAAAATAAAATATAAAAAATAGGGCCGGGAGTGTAGTGCGGAGAACCAGATTGTATGAAGTAATATGTTCAAAGTCATACCTTGAAAGTGATTTGAATCTAATTTGTTCATCTTTCATACCCCAGTCCCTTCTCACAGCCATCAGATAAAATCATGAGATTAGCACCATATCAGAACTTACACAGGGGTGGGACTGCTGTCTGGCAAAGCAGTCACTTGGAAAGCTGGTAACTAGTCCAATCATGTCTCTAGTGCTCAGTATACACATGGAGCCCTTCTTTAGAAAATGGCATGGATGCTTTCTTTTTTTTTTGTGGTACTGGGGATTGAACCCAGGGGCATTCTACCTCCAAGCTACACCCCCAGCCCTATTTTTTAGTCTCTATTTTGAAATAGGGTCTCACTAAGTTGCAGCAGGCCTCACTAAGTAGCTGAGGCTGGCCGCGAACCCGGATCCTCCGGTCTCGGCCTCCTAAGTACTAGGATTACAAGGGTGTGCCACTACGCCTGGACTGGCATGGATGCTTTCTGATCACCAGCTTCCTACTCAATGAGTTCTCCACAGGCAGGAAATATTGGAGCCACCGAAGCAGTCAATAACTCAAGATGGGGAGAGAGAGACTTGCATGAAGAAACAAGAAAGAAAAATCACTGGAACAGAGAATGCCGAGCCCAGGAGGGAAAATGCTGAGCCCATTGCAGGAAAAGGAGATGAAAGGGGTCTCCACCACCACATTCAGTTCTGACTCCACATTTTAGGGACAGCTATTGTCTGGGTACAAGGCTAAGTGCCGGGTGTATAAAGATAATATGGCCCTGCCCATGAAAAGCTCATAGGTCAGTGAGTAAGGCAAATGAAGAGCAAACAGAGCTTTAATAATATGCTAAGTGCTATGACTAAGGTTTGCACACTGCTGTAAGTGCACAGAATAGAAGCACCTATCCCACCCTGGGGAGTTAGAGAAGACTTCTCCAAAGAAAGCTCAAGGATGAAGGAGAAGTAGGAAGTGGAAGTGAATCAAATAGAGAAAAGAGTGAAGAAGAAAAGAAAGGCATGGGGAGAGAGGAAGATGCATGTGACTATAGAGCAGGCCAAAGAATTAGTTCAATTTTGCTAGAATGTTCCATGTTAGGAGGTGAAGTGGCAGGCCATGAGATGAGAATGGGAGAAAGACTTAAAATCATGAAGGGCTTTATAAATTATATTCGGGGCTTTGGACTTAAACTGGAAATAGTGGGAAGCCATGGAAGGATTTTCAGCCCATTGTCAGATTTATATGGGCAGATCAGTCTGGGAGCAGTGTTGAGAGAATGGGTAGAATGATTAAACTAGAGACAGGGAGGCCAGATAAGAGTCATTGCAAAAGAAGATAAGAGCCTGAAAAAGGCAGTTCCCATGGGGCTGGAAAAAGGGGATGGAGAAGAAAAACATATAGAGGTCAGGCTGCTGGGGCTTGGTGGCTGATTGGTTCTGGGTTTGAGGGAAAAGGCCTAGGTAAGGATGACCCCAATTTCCTTCCTGACTCAGGTAACTGGGTGAATTGTGATGCCACCAAACAAGACAAAGAAACAGAAATAGGAGTAAGTTTTAATTACTTCATTTTATGCAGGAGTGTGTGTATGACTATAAATAGGAAGGGCTGGAGGAAGAATTGGAGGAACACCAACATAGAAAGGGTATGCAGAAGACTGTAGTCATAGTGGGGCAGGGGACTGGTGAGAGACTGGTATTAAGGATATTTGGGAAGGGCAGGGTTTTGAGAAGAATAATGCAAGATGGGGAGGAATCAGAACCAGAGTCCTGGAGGGGCTCTTGCTATATGACAAGAGAGATGGGCAGTGAGGCTGAAGGGAAAGGACCAGCAGAGAAGAGCCAGCTGTCTGAAGATGTCAAGAAAGAGAACTCAAGACACACTGTTCTCAGGTTTGCTGACATTTCAGCAAAAACTTTATTTTGTTCTCAATATTATGGGTCTGATCTTTGGGAGGCTTGAGATTGTCCACTCAGGGAAGCCCACCAGCACAGAAGTCCAGTCATGGTCCAGAGATCATGGCAGGTATGTCGTTTCCTAAGTGTGGGCTGAAGACAAGGGAGGCCGAGCACAGTCTGGCCAACCTCGATGCAACAGAAAATGGTGGGATGGGTATTTGCCCCAAGTTCTGGCTGTACCAGAGTCCCCTAGTTTACCCTTAGGCCATCCTCCCCAGGCTATGGCAAGAAGCAGAAAAGAAGGCCAGGTATGGTGGTGCATGCCTGTAATCCCAGTACTTGGGAGGCTGAGACAGGAGGATAGCAGGTTTAAAAACAGCCTCAGTAACCTAGAGAGACCCTGTTTCCAAACAAAATAAATAAATAAATAAAAAATAAAAAATAAAAAATAAAAAAAGCAGCAAAGACCTTGGACTTCTAGTTTTTGGGGCTGGAGTCAGCACAAATTTAACAGGAGTGGCCTGGGAATCCAGGACAGAGAGGGGAGCAGCCTGCATTTTTGCGATTTTTCCAAAAGGCAAAATACTTGATCTACCAACTGTGAATATTCAGATGGAAGCTTAACCTTGGAACCTATACTCTGTTATGTGATAAGCATGATTGCTCACTTTCAAAACTGTCAATAATATCTTCCTGTAAAAACAAAGTAAAAATAATCACTTTATTAATTTGTCCTCAGATATAGTAATAGAGTCAGTAAATGCATAGCTTTGCTGTGCCCAGAGTTAAAAATGTACAGCTAAAGTTAGGGGTAGATTTTTGTTCTTCTGTCTCCTGTATCTAAACACTGAAGCCTCTGAGGGAGTGGGCAGGGCACTGAGGTGTGGGAAAGCCAGGATTGTGCCAGGGCAAAGGACTGGCAACCTCAATGAAGTTGGAATGACTTCTCCTAAAACCTTGACCTTGGGGACCTACTGCATTTTGAAAAAATTGTGGACATGAATGGCCTGTGTTTGTCTATTTACAAAAAATAGGTCTGTGAATGCTGCCAGAGTTGAATGAATGTATTATGCTATTCAGTACATTCAAAATAACCCAGTAAGTTGAATTTTTTTTGCTATGAGAGGAGTGCTTGTTCAGTAGTTAAATCCTGGATACAATTAGAAAGGAAACACTAGAAATTACTATGTTCCCTGGCAGGAGAACAATACTTTCTCTTCACCTACTCTATAACCTTGTGGCTGCTGGAGGGTTAGTTATAAGGCCTTCCCATTTGGGCTTCAAGGAAGTACAGAATAGCCATTTCCAGGAATATTTTTTTTCTATTTTTGTACTGGGGATTGAACCCACTACTCTGAGATACACCCCCAGCCCTATTTCATTTTTAATTTTGAAACAGTGGTCTTGCACTTTTTTTTTTTTTTTTTTGCGGTACTGGGGAATGTACCCAGGGGCATTCTAACTCCGAGCTATACCCCCAGCCCTAGTTTTTACTCTTTATTTTGAAACAGGGTCTCGCTAAGTTGCAGGGGGCCTCACTAAGTAGCTGAGGCTGGCCGCGAACCTGCGATCCTCCTGTCTCAGCCTCCCAAGTACTGGGATTACAAGCGTGTGCCACCACGCCCGGCTAGTGGTCTTGCTAAGTTGTTGAGGCTGGCCTCAAACCTACAATCCTCCAGTCTTAGCCTCCCAAGTACTGGTATTACAGGAGTGCACCACTGCACCAGGCTAGTATTTTGGCTTTTAAATGGACACCTAATTTCACAGGCAGTTGGAACCTATCTTTTATATTTGGAATTTCATTCTTTCCTCACCCCCTTCTACCTTACTCTCTAATGGGAACCTCCTGAGTGTTGGTGATTTTATTCTAGTCTGATATTTAGGAGAGACATTTTTAGTTCCTTGTTACATCTAGGTGGGACTAAAACAAGTTCTCTCTCTCTCTCTTTTTTTTTTTTTGGTGGTACTGGGGAGGAAACCCAGGGGCATTTTACCTCCGAGCTACACCCCCGGCCCTATTTTTTATCCTTTATTTTGAAACCGGGTCTCATGAAGTTGCAGAGGGCCTCACTAAATAGCTGAGGCTGGCCACGAACCTGGATCCTCTGGTCTCCGCCTCCCAAGTACTAGGATTACAAACATGTGCCACCATGCCTGGAAAGTTCTCTCTTTATGGATAAGAAAAATGATGGCCTGTGGAAAGAACCCCCAAATCCTAGATGCCAGTCTACAGTCTACCTGGGATGCTCTAGATTCTGAGAAACTTTGCATTCTCACCCCCACTGCCTCTAGCCCAGCTCAAGCCAGCTGCAAATTGTCTGGATTCAGCTGCTTCGACAAGCTGATGTTATCGGCCTTATCCTGCCTGGAGTATGCAGATAGGAACAGGCAATGGCGCCGTCTCACCGGACGTAGTAATGTAATTTAGTTTCTGAAATCCAAGTATAAAATCTTGAAAGCTGATGTTTTTTAATCTACCTCAGGAAGAGGGGGTGGTGGTGTGGAATTCCCGGTGGAACCATCTAAATAGGGAAATGGCTTCTGTCAGGTATTAATAAACAGTTTAAAGCAATGGAAAAACATACAGAGGATTTGAAGGGAAAGTAAGTGCCTAGTCTTTCTTGCCTTCTTCCTCCTCCCTCTGAGCTGTGCTGCTTGCTGAGGATCACTCCATTTGTGTGATCTCCAAGCTGGGACTAACAGGGCCTCTTCCTGAGCATTCCTGAGAGTCCCCTGTGTTCGAGAGATGCAACAGGCACCAGCCTGCACCTGGAATCATTCCATGGCAGTTTGAGTTGGTCCCAACCAGCACTTATTTTTGGAAAGGAGTTATTCAGGTAGAGCTAAGAATGGTGTCAAAGGAGCAGGCGCTTGCCTTCCCTGCCATCTCCCCAACCTCCCATTCTTCCCTGGGCTTGCTACGCTTTGCATCATCTTTGTTCCTAATGGGGCACCGAGATCCTTCTCACCTCCTGCTCCGCTTCTTGTTAGATCGTACTCATCCTTCAGGCCTCGCTGACAATCACCTCTTAAAAAAACTTCCTGTGAATGCCAGGCTAGGTTGGATCCTTCTGTAATATACTCTCACAGCTTCCCCTGCCCTGTACATTTTTTCATGCACTTATTAAATTTTACTTAAATGATTATTTGTATAATTTGTTTATAAATATTCATGATGGTAAGGACTGTGCCTTTCTCCACTTTTCTTCCCAGTATCTAGTACAGAAAAGGAAGGGTTATAATCTGATAGCGGAGCTGGACGTGGTGGTGCATGCCTATAATTGCAGTACTCATCAACCTAGCAAGACACTGTTTCAAAATAAAAATAAAATAAGGCTGGGGGTGTGGCTCAGAGATAGAATGTCCCTGGTTCAATCCCCAGTATCAAATAATAATAATAATAATAATAATAATAATAATATAATCTCATAGCAGATAAACTATTTGGTTTGAATGCATGGCAAGTTTCTTTTTATAACAGGTGGTAAAAGGCTGTTGGCCTACCAGGTTGTGCCACAGCCTATGTAATGGTGTCCCAAATAGATGTTGCACTGTTTATCCTTTTAGGACTCTTCTTCTATATAAGCCTCTGGCCAGGGGCTGAAAGATTGCCTTCTAGGAAGTTATCCTGGAGAACAGCCAAACTAGGAGTCCTCCAAACCCCCATTCACTCACTCACTCATTTACCTGAAGGCTTGATTTAGTTAAAAACCTACTTAAAGCTGGGCATGGTGGCACACGCTTGTCATCCCACTACTTGGGAGGCTGAGACAGGAGGATCACAGATTCATGGCCAGCCTCAGCAATTGAGTGAGGCCATCTGCAACTTAATGAGACCCTGTTTAAAAAAAAAAATAGGGCCAGGGTGTAGCTCAGAGGTAGAATGCCCCTAGGTTCAATCCCCAGTGCACCACATACTTGGAGGGGAAAAAAAACCACTTAAGGTACATGGCCAAAGCAGCAACTCAATTCCAGGTCAACTTCTCATGGGGACTGACTACCAGCTGTACAGACAGAAACTTCTTTGTGACTCAAAGGCCAGACTTAGCTATTTTATTGCAGATATATACCTCCACAATCAAATGACTAAGGCCCAACTTTTACTGTTGAGTTTTAGAGAAGTGGGCAACCAGCTTGGAATCAAAGCCATCAGAAAACTCTGATGGGGTGAGGCTGCTCTGATCCTGTGTCTGTTCAAAGTGTTTTCTGTTTCCAGTGTTTTCTGACATGGCTTGCAACCATGCTCACCAAGCAATGAGTTCTTGGGAATTCACACGTTAGGGCAATGAGACTCTGAAGGGAAATACAAGAAACCTCTCGGAACAGTAAACACATCCTTTGGCTGGAGAGTAGGCCTGTGGACTGCAGTGTCTGTGAAGTGCACCAACTTTGAGAGTCCATTCAGGTCATTTCACTGAGGGCCCTCGTCTGTTTTTATTCAGGAAGCGAGATCCCAGAAAAAGCCTCTGGGGCAGAGAGTAAATTTGTTGTCCCAGGTCAATGCCAGATGGCAGCCCTGGGATTAGAATTTATGGGTTCTTCTTTCTAGTCAGCTGCTCCCTCCCCTGAGTTCGGCACTGTTTCTTCTTCTGAATGTTCAGGATTGTATTCAATTTAGTAAGGTTTGTGGTCACATAATCATGGCTCCTAAATAAAACAATGAGTACAGAGCATCCGCTGTGAGAGAGGCAAACATAGGGGCACCCTTGCCCCTGAGAACAGACCAAGAACAGGCTCTGGCCGAGGTTAGTTAGGCCTGTTCTACTTGAACAAAAACCAACACAAACAGACTTCTTGGGATCTGGCAAAGTCCTCATCTGTTGTTTCTTCTCTAGGCATTCTTGTGCATGAAAGAGCCTGTAGTCAGTCCCACAATAAGGGCCTCTCCTGGAAGCTAGAATGTGCTATTTACAGGAGCAAGAGAGGGGCTAGACTGAGGGGACTTCCTGAATCCAGATCTTCTGCTGCTTTTTTTTTTTTGTGGTACTGAGGATTGAACCCAGGGATATTCTACCTCTAAGCTACATCCCCAACCCTATTTTATTTTTTATTTTGAAACAGGGTCTTCCTAAGTTGCTGAGAACATCACAAAGTTGCTGAGGCTGGCTGTGAACCTGTGATCCTCCTGTCTCAGCCTTCCAAGTACTGGGATTACAAATGTGTGCCACCACATCCATCTCATCCAGATCTTTTGAGCATCTTTTCACTCATAAATTAGTTACTACATCATCAATGGCTCCATCTCCATGAGTGCTACCCAGCAATACCTCTTCAGGTGGGGTGGGGACAGCCCTAGTCATTCCAGCCTCAATTCTGCCAGGTCTACTGATGGCTCAGTAAAACCAAATGTTTTTTTTCTTCTCCTTGCCCTTTCTCTTCCCATTGTGGATGGGTGGTACTGGGAGAGGGAGCCTGCAGCAGTTTTCCAGGGAGTTCACTAATTAGGTCAGTTTCTTTGACCAGGAAGTTCTTTGAGGTATAATGCATGCCGTGGTCTTTGAGCTTGATAGTTCCTTCAACAAAGGGCCCAGGAACCTGTGAGAGTTGAATAAAACAAAGTCTCAAAGGAGGAGGGCCTTGGACAAGATCAGAGCAGGACCCATCAGAGGAACAGGATGTTCCTGAGTGTTTTCATCCACCTCAATCCAGGTGGATTCACCTTCTTTCCTCACTTACCAGACCAGCGAATCTTTGAGTGAGAGCACAGGAACCTCATTTGCTGGCTTTGATTAATTTCCCCATGGAAGAGATCTGGAGGTGGCCTGAAAGTCCAAACTCTCATAGATGGTTATGAGTCTTCTGCCCTTTCAGTCTCCTTGCACTCCCTCTATATGACTCTGGGAGTGGGGGAGGAGACTGTTCTATAGAGCTGAGTTAACTTTCCTCTGACTACAGTGCTCATTTCACTCTCTGGGGCCATGTGTATGGCTAGAGTGAGGGTGGCAGTCTGTGAGCTTCCAGACTCACCAGTCTCATTTCTGCTTCTACTTGTTGCATGTGCCCCTCCCATCCCATGGCAATGCCCTTCCCCTAAAAAAAGGACATCTTTAAATCAAGTGTACCCCTAATGCCAGGCTGAAAGTTCAGTGATGGCCACAGAAGCTCCTACTTCATGTCTTGAAATGTGCTCAATGTCTCTCCTTAGTGCCCCTTCCCTCATGCTCGATTGAAGAAGGGATTTCAGGGATGTTAAAGACAGAGGCCCTTTTAATATTCCCTTGGTCCACTGGACTCCCCCAACCTGAAAATTCCTATACCCTTGAGGTATTAGGGTGCTATGCCCTGGCCAGGGACAGCTTGTAAGATGACATGGTTGTTTTGCAAGTTTACTTCACCTTCAGAGTGATGGGTGACCTCAGCAGAGAGCTCAGTCAGGCTAGATGTGTGGGGGGAGGAAGAAAGGGACTGGAGGGGATAAGGACCCACAGGGCTGGTCTTGGAAGAAGAGTTCAGGCCCATCACAGCTAGAGACATATACAGGAAGGCTATTGAAAATTTCAATAAGCACAGGGCCCTAAGGACACAGGCATCCATTGAGAGCTGGCAGGGAGAGGCCGAGCTTCTCCAGGAGCTATCCAGGGTTCTGAACCATATCCCCTGAAGACCTTGTAGGATCTGGGCAAGAGCCCCGCCTGCTGGTTAATGCTGACCTTAAATGCTGCTGGCTCACCTCTGCCCATCAGTGCTACCAACTGTCTGTTTGGACCCATGGACAGCATGACCTGAAATAGCTCCAGAATGATTCCAATCACTCTCTATGGCTGCAGCCTGGGCTTCACGCCAGCCTGGAGCAGCCTGGCTCCTTGGCCAAATTTTCAACAAGGGGTGAGGTTCAGGATCTTGGTGGGTATGAAAAAATATCGCCCAGTTTCTTTGAAAGTTCAGGACAAAATGAGCCTGGCTCAGGGACAAGGTGGCCATAGAGGAGGGAGAGAGTTCTCCATGTGGTACATCCACAGGCAGCTCATCAGTTCCTCTTCTCCCCTCAGTAGCCACTTCACACACAAGCACGTACACACACACACATGCCAGATTCTCCATCCTGTCACTGCAGAGCCTGTTCTGCTGCAGGGAAGGTACAGTCTCCTTTGTCTGTACTTGAGTAGAATATACCTGCTCGGTTCTCATCATAGATATTACAGAAATTTGGCAAAAATCAGAAAAACTTAAAATAAAACTTAAAACTTAAATAAAGGGCATGGTGGCACACGCTTGTAATCCCAATACTTGGGAGGCTGAGATAGGAGGATCACAGTTTTGCAGCCAGCCTCAGGTACTTAGTGAGGCCCCCTACAACTTAATGAGACCCTGTTTCAAAATAAAGAATAAAACATAGGGCTTGGGGTGTAGCTCAGAGGTAGAAAGCCCCTGGGTTTAATCCCCAGTACCAAAAAAAAAAAACTTAAATAAAATAATTTCTTTTTCTAAATTTAAGGGGAATATAGTTACTGTAAAAAGTCCAGATAAGCTGAAAGAAGAAGGGGGAAAATCACCCTTAATCCTACTTTCTAGAACTATCTATTAATTATCTCTGGCACACAGCCTGGGTTCTTGTGTGTGTGCATGTGCACACACATGGGAGTGTCAGTAAGAGGTGGTATAGTGCAGTGCTTAAAATCACTAGTTTTTAGAGAATATTGTGCTAAGTGAGATCAGTCAGTCTCAGAGTCAAGGGTCAAGCAGGGAGTGGTGGTGCATGCCTGTAATCCAGTACTTGGGAGGCTAAGACAGGAGAATTGCAAGTTCAAGACCAGCCTCAGCAAGACCCTATTTCAAAAAAATAAAAAAGAGCTGGGGTGTAACTTGGAGGTAGAATGCCCCTGGTTTCAATCCCTGGTACCACCAAAAACAAACAAACAAAAAAGAAAACAAAGTCAAGGGACGAATGTTTTTTCTCATATGTAGAAGCTAGAGAGAAAATAGGAAACAAAAAGGACTTTAGACAATTGAGGAGAGTAACCAGTAGAATAGTAGAAAGATGGTGGGGAGGGGAAAAGAAGAACTGATGAAGGAAACAGTTCAAGTTATGCTGTGCCCATCTATGAAGGAATCACTACCAATCTCACAATTATATATGGGGAAGGGTGGGTAGTAGGGTGGGACCTGAAGGGAAACACACTAAGACTTGTGTGGATGTTTGATTGTATGACTTTGAACTCCAATATGATGTATAATTACAATGTACCAATAAAAGCATTAAAAAAATTACTAGTTTTTATCTGGGTGCAATGGCGCATGCCTACAATCTATAATACTTGGGAGGCTGAGACAGGAGGACCACAGGTTTGAGTCCAGCCTCAGCAACTTAGTGAGACCCTGTTTCAAAATAAAAAAAAATAAGCCTGGGCGTGGTGGTGCACGCTTGTAATCCCAGAACTTGGGAGATGCCAGGAGAAGACATGTAGGGGGGGAAAAAGAGAATCATTGTGCACACTAGGAAGAACACGTACATCTAGAGTATAAGAGAAGGATCAGTAAGGAGGGTATCAGAACATATAGGGATAGAATGTTTCCAGCCAGATATGGTGGTGCATGCCTGTAACCCCAGTACTTGGAAGGCTGAGACCTGAGACAGGAGGATCACCGGTTCGCAGCCAGCCTCAGCAACTTAGTGAGGCCCTCTGCAATTTAGTGAGGCCCTGTTTCAAAATATAAAAAATAAAATAGGGTTGGGGTGTAGCTCAGAGGTAAAATGCCCCTAGGTTCAATCCCCAGTACCACAAAAAAGAAAAAAAAGAATATTTCCATAAAAGCCAAGGGAGAGTCCAGAAAGCACTGGTCAGCACTGTCCAATGATACCAAAAGGTGATGAAAGATCACCTGAGAAAAGGCCACTGGATTTTAATCAGGAACCCAGTGCTAACTTCCAAGAGAACAGTCAGTAGAGCAGATAAGGAGAGGTGGAGTGGAAGATACAGGAATCAAATGGCCAGAACTCAGAAAGTGAGGAAGAAGGCTTGCCCAAGCCAGGCAAATGGACTTGTATAAGGAGCCCTGGAGGAAAATGAACCTTGGACCCTCCTAGACAGAGAGGCAGAAGGTGATAGCCAGAGCAGGTGGGCCAAAGAGCCCACACAATTGGTTTTTCAGAGGTATAGAAGGGAAGGAGTTAGACCAAAATGACCCCAAAGCTCAAGTCAAATCTTTGAGTCAAAGCTCAAGAAGAGGAGAGAACTTTGACCAAAAAGAAGCTCCAGAGATGGCATTGGTGCTATAGTGGTGAGCATAGCTGCCTTCCAAAGAGAATCCTCATGCCATCCACTGGCTATGCCTGCAAAACTCAGGCTGAAAGCTAGAGGCCTTGGATTAGGGATTGCTTCTCTCATTCCTTAGCTAGGAGGCCAGTCTGTTCCTAAGTCTCAGGTTATTTCTCCGATGGACTAGAAAGTTAGACCAGACAGGAAATTAAGTAAGCTGGATTTATTCATCCCATCTCCAGCTTTCATCTGAGATGGAGAATAATCTGTGTTTTAAAAATAGGTATTAAATATATTGTGTAATTTCTCTGTGTATGCATGTATGTATGTTTAATAAAATATACACCTACATGCTTTATTGGCTACTTATCATGTGGTAGAGACTATGGTAAACACTTTATCATCCCCAAAACCCTCTGATATAGGTACTATTATTTTCTTCATGTTAAAGATAAAAAATGGAGACCCAGAGAGGTTAGAAATATGGTCAAGATCATATAGGTAAACAAATGACAGAGGTAGGACTTACTCCAAAACTAGTGATTCTTTTTTTTGGTATGACCATATTCTATTTATTAGAAGCAAGTTACTAAGCCCAGCCAACACTAAAGGAGAGGGGAATTAAGTTCCACCTCTTAGAGGGAAAAATACCAAATAGTTTATGGATTTATGTTAAAACTACCACAGTAGTTAATACATATTTTCAAAGAGATTCTTATAGGCTACGCAAATTATATTATTTCTCTTGAAAGTTTCACCCACTAATTTTAACAATCAATGGATCTTGCCAGCAGCTGATATTACTATGATGTTCTAGTGGTAATGTTTTATTTCCCTCATTCTTTCTACAAATAAATATAAAGTTTTAATAAATTAAACAATAAAAAATATAATCCCAGTACATGGGAGGCTGAGCCAGGAGGATCATCGGTTCAAGGCCAGCATGTGGTAACTTATCAAGACCTTATTTCAAAATTAAAAGGGCTGGGGGTGTAGCTCAGAGGTAGAGCTCCTCCCCTGAGTTCAATCCCAACACAAGTACATAAATAAATAAAAAATATGTAAAAAAATTGAAATTCTTTTAAAAGAAATATTTGCCCCTCCTTTCTTCCCTTAACCATCTTTATATTTCATTTGTGGGTTATAATCCAATACTATTACTACTTACTTTCTTGCTCAGATTTTACAGCTTTGACCATTGGGAGCTCTCTCAGGTTGGCTCCTGTTTCCTTTTTGTGTGTGTGTGTGGTACTGGGGATTGAACCCAGGGGCATTCTACCTCTGAACTATACCCCCAGCCCTATTTTTTATTCTTTACTTTTGAAACAGGGTCTCACTAAGTTGCAGAGGGCCTCACTAAGTAGCTGAGGCTGGCCGTGAACCTGCGGTCCTTCTGTCTCAGGCTCCCAAGTACTGGGATTACAAGCATGCACCACCACACCAGCTTCCCTTTTTCCTTTTGACCTGCCAGTGGGGTCATTTTGGTCTACCTCCTTTCTTTCTATACCTCTGAAAAACCAATTGTGAATATATGGTAACACTTTCTTCAAAATATCTATCCTTTTCTTTTTTTTTTTTGAGACTGGGTCTTGATATGCTGTTGCTCAGGCTGGTCTTGAACTCCTGGACTCATGTGATCCTTCCATCTCAGCCTCCTGAGTGTTGGGACTATAGGCAGGCACTGCCATGCCTGTGTTTTGTTTGTTTGTTTCTTTTTTTAACATTCTCTCAGCCAATATCCTGCTTCAGGTCCTTATTAACTTATCTGCAGCTCATTGCAGTGGTAACTCACTCATCTTCCCACCTTGTCTCCTCTTCTTCCAACTCATCTTGTACATTACTTTTAAAACACTCTTCTGAGAATTAAACACTGCTCTGATTGCAGTGGTCCTTTTCTTAAGGACCAATGGCTCCCACCACTTAAAAACTCATTGACTTGACATTCAGTATTTTTTAAAACATGGCCCCAATTTGCCAATCAGGCAGTGTGCCCAATTGCTCATCTTTCTAAATCCTTTGTTCCCTTTGCCCCAGCTGGCAGCCCTCTACGCAGATGACTTTTAATGTGTACATTTAGTCTGACTATATAATTTTAAGCCATTAAAAAATCTTTATTGGTTTCCTTAACTTACAAAAGTAATGCATTTTCAATGGGGGAAAACAAAACCATACACGAGTGAATGAGTAGAAAATGAGTCTGACTCTCCTCTGCTTTCCCCTTCCTCAGGCTGCTTTTTTTTTTTTTTTCGGTACCAGGGATGGAACCCAGGGGCGTTCTACCTCTGAGCTACACCCCCATCCCTATTTTTTATACTTTATTTTGAAACTGGGTCTCACAGAGTTGTGGAGGGCCTCACTAAGAAGCTGAGGCTGGCCGCAAACCCCGATCCTCCGGTCTCTGCCTCCCAAGTACTGGGATTATAAGCGTGCGCCACCATGCCTGGCCCTCAGGCTGCTTTTTAAGATTGAAGTGGCCTTTCAAAATTTTGTAATATCCCTCCTATCTTTCTATTAAATTGTTATGCCATAATAAACAGATTTAGAGGCATGCTTATTGACATAAAAGCTTATAATACAAATCTGAAAAGGCTAAATTCAGAAAAATATAGATTTTTATGTTAGAATTTCAACTTGTTTTCAAAGCTATTTCCTTATTATTATTTCATTTCATTTCTGACAATCTTAAGAGATAGAAACAGAATCTATTATTTATCCCAATTTCACAGAGGAAAAAAATATCTGAAATCTTGTCAAGCTGAGCAGCTCCCCTGAAGTCTCCTACCCAGGACTCGGCCCCCAAGTTTCCTGTCCCCTTTCCTGCTTTGCCATATAAAAAGATCATATTGAAAATCACAACACAACAAGCAGAAACACTAAGGGGAGGGAAGCCAGCAGCGAAAGAGAACCACCTACAATGTTCCAACCTGAGTGATCATGGCTTTACTTTGGGGAATGTGAAAATAAATTTGTTCCTTGCTTCTCTTTTATGGCAAAGGTGAAACTACAGGAAATCTCTCAACAGGAATGAAAGACAGGAATATATCTGCTAAATGTTGATGGCTTTCTATTTCCAAAGAAATGTCTTGCCTCCTGAAAGCCACTGGGCTCTGCAGAACTTGAGAAGGAAGTGAGAAGATATGAGTCAAGTGTGCCAGGTCAAAGCTGGAGGTGCCCAGCAGGGACAAGATTGGCCAAATAAATGGCATAAAGGTATCTGGCAGCATTTCCATATTCAATTCATCTTACCAACTTGTCAGTATGCACACCTGATTAAAAAATATGGGAATTATGAGGCAATAGCTATGTCTCCTGGGTAGGCACAATCCAGTGGAAAGAGCATGACTTTTTTTTTTCGGCACTGGGGATTGAGCCAGGGGCATTCTACCTCCGAGCTACACCCTCAGCCCTATTTTTTATTCTTTATTTTGAAACAGGGTCTCACTAAGTTGCAGAGGGCCTCACTAAATAGCTGAGGCTGACCGTGAACCCAGATCCTCCTGTCTCAGCCTCCCAAGTCCTGGGATTACGAGTGTGCCACCACACTTGGCAAGAGCATGATTTTTTTTTTTTTTTGCAGTACTGGGGATTGAACCCAGGGGCATTCTAC
>PVJS01034749.1:0-21396 GCA_004027185.1 Glis glis
CTGAAGTATAGCCCCCCAGGCCCATGACATAACTTTTTTTTTTTTTTTGCGGTGACGGGGATTGAACTCAGGGGCGTTCTACCTCCGCACTATGCCCCCAGCCCTATTTTTTATACTTTATTTTGAAACCGGGTCTCACAAAGTTGCCGAGGGCCTCACTAAGGAGAGAGAGAGGGAGGGAGGGAGGGAGATTGAGAGAGAGAGAGAGAGAGAGAGAGAGACAGGGAGAGAGAGAGAGCTGAGGCTGGCCGCGAACCCGCATCTTCTGGTCTCCGCCTCCCTAAGTACTGGGATTACAAGCGTGCGCCACCACGCCTGGCCATAACTTTTTTGAAGTCTCCTTAGTTTAATTCAGTATTTTCTACATAATGTTAAGAAGATATATTTTGAATAACATATCAGTAGTTTGTATATCTAGTACATTTCCTAGAATATTTCAGATTTTAACTTCAGTTCATTTCCCACTGGCTATAATTTGTTCATATGATATTTAAAAACCTGTTTTAATGCATATAAGAAATTATTCAAATATAGGGGGAACATCTTAGTTATTTTAATATTTTCATTCTTATAAAATTTAAATTTTTCAAACATTTTCTCACTTAATGTCATCAGTGTCTCTCTGATAATTATAATAGAATGTAGTTTTAGAAAATTTATGTGTCATATTTCTTCTTAGGGAAAGCTCAGTATTTTAATTTATATATTTTTGTTTAACAAATATTTATTGGATACCCACCATTTTTTAGTTTTGTGCCAGACTCTAGTGATATAAAGGCAGAATCTTGCCCTCATTAACCTTATAGTCTCAACATGGGATACAGATAATAAAAGTAAAAATACAGTTAAAATATAGGAAAGTACAAGCATTGTGGAGGTACATGCTCAGGACAAGTTGAGGATGTGGTTTTCTGAATCATCCTACTGTTTTAGCTCAAGGAAAAATAGTTTGCACTAAAAGAACCCTTTGTTCAAAGATGGAGAGGTTGAGTAATAATATGGGTTTTGGAAGGCCTGTTGAAAGTTGAACATTTTCATGAGGACTATAAGGAATATCAAGAAGACTGAAGTAGAGGTGTGGCATGCTGAGATAGACTTACCTGACTTCAAGATGGAATAGACTTTGGGGGGTGCGGGTAACAAGATGGGACTGTACCCCCTGCTTAAGTAATGGAAATGGAAATGGTGGCCGAACATGGCCTTTGGAGTTAACTAAGTGGAAGGATTTAAGTGGTATCGGGGGAAGAAAGTAGAAATAATTATGTTTAGAGAAAAAACCTGTTAAATAGCTCTAATTCATTAATTTCTGATTATTTAGCCCTGTGGGCAGGGTGTTTTCTATGCTTTCTGGTCCACTAATGTTTAATGGCTTTACTTTATATGAATACAAATACTTGAGTGGTAGTTTGAGGTAGATTAGTTTGAAGCAGAATATTCTTTAATCCAGGAAAATGCAATAGACATTTAAAAACTAAATTAGCTAATAAAGAAAAAAAAGGGGGCTATGGAGAGTCTTAAAGTGGTAGATACAAAAGCCCCCACAGATTTTGCTAGATACTTTCATCGTATGCATGTCTGATGCTTTCTGTTTGCATTAGAGACTTTTGAGAGAGGTGGAAAAGATATCCTTCACTTTTCATACTCATTATCAGCAGGTTTACTGGCTCCTCTTCACCTAGATCATGTGGCATTTTAAAATTCTGCAGAAAGCTCCCTGTGGAGGTCTCTGAACAATAGGTGGACGCAACAGTGCTGTACCATATGTGCTGCAATTTCTGGCAAAGTGCAGCATGTCACAGCTGCTGCAGTGGTCTTAGCCTCCTTGCTTTGTCTGTGTGTGTGTGTGGGTGGGGGGTGTCTCTTTCTCCATTTTGCAGTTACAATCAGGTATTTATGTTGATGTAATTTATATGGATTGGGAAATTACACTGTAGAGCATAGACAGACATTGGAATATAAATCAGGAAATTAAAGCAAAAAAATATTTCTCTCATGCTATTAACAGCATGTGTTGCAAATTCATGCAAAGCAGTTGAGAACAGTATGCAGTGTTCTGTTTACCCAAGTTTCAGCTTCTGTTGGAGGATGTCTATTTTTATATATTACATCATCCCTGCTACAGAACTCCGGTGTCTGCTGGGATTTACTGTTCTTTCATTCCATTTTGAAAGAAAGCTTGTATTGATGTCATAATTGGAACTATCTTTTGGTTGCACTTGGAAATGGAAAGGAATAAGGGCGTTGTGTAGCAAGTCATGCAATATTTGAAGCAACTTATTTGTCAAAAAGATCACTGCCAACTTTGTCCTGCTGCTCCTTGTGAACACAGGTGGCTTTCTGTGAGCATACATGTTTGAAACATAGTTGGCTAAAATTTAGCTTCTAGTTACAATAGCAAAGATCCTTTTCATCTTTGACCATTTCATTTCTTATCATATAATTTATTTCCTTCCTTCCTTTCTTCTTTCTTTCCTTCTGCTAGAAGATATTGCTGACCTCCGGGTGGAATTCTAGCATGAAATGTAATATATAGATGTTAGATTTTTAAATAATATCTTAATTTGTTAGCATAATTTAAAAATATCTACTAAGTGATCTGTGTATTTATATATATATATATATATATATATATATATATAAATTTTCTCCCTTACTCTAAAAAATTTAGTCATTACCTATTATATATCTCAGTAACAAACTGTTTAAAATTTTTTTTCACTGATCAGGAGCAAACTTCTATCTTGTTTTTTTAATAGTAGTTTTATTGAGATATAATTTAATATACTGTATAATTCACCTATATAATTAAATTGTTTTTCTTTTTTGATAAAAGAAATCCCCACATAACATTAAATTTATCATCTTACCCATTTTTAAGTGTACAGTTTGGTATAGTGTTTAGTATATTGCTAGTAAGCTTTTGACTGACTTGAACATAGCCATTTCAGTAATGTACCTAGCATTCTTTGTGATCATTAAAATTACACATAGGCAAAAAAAAATAAAGGTATTTTGGATAAAAGTAATTTAGATTCCGTTGGGGGGGCTTGCAGAATAATTGTTTGTATTAGAACAATTTCTTATGGACTCAGTATAGGCCCAGATACCCCACCTCTTAAATCTCCCCCCCCCCCTTTCTCTTTTCAGGTGGTAGACAGATGGTAGTTAGGTGTAGAATGGAGTTTGGAATAGCTGGCCTAGAGGAGAAATGATGATTTCGGGTGGACCAAATCTGTAATATGAATTGCTGATTTGGATAACTGGTGGAGTAATTCAGATGGGGAAGATTTGAAGATGAAAAAGAAAATATTCAGGTTGTCTTGCTTTTTGCTCAGATGTCTGTGAGGACAGCAATGGTAATTAGTCACCTGTGGTTTGGGCACAGTTCAGAGGCATTTGGGAGTATAAGGAAATTCAGTTAAAAATCTTAAAACATAACATTTCCTTTCCATTAATTATTAATACACTTCTACTCTCTGTCCATTTCTACGTAACATAAAAAATTTAACCTTGAAAAAGTGTGAATCATGAAGAATTTTGCAATACTGAGAAAGTTTTAAGAAAAAAAAGGAAATTTTGCATTTGTTAATTTATGAAATAAGCACAATCAGGATGTTGAAAATACTTGATATTCTTCTTTTTTTTGTTGTTAGTGTACTGGGAATTGAACCCAGGGGCATTCTACCTCTGAGCTACACCCCAGCCCTATTTTATTTTTATTTTGAAACAGTGTCTTGCTAAGTTGCTGAGGGACTTGCTAAATAGCTGAGGCTGGCCACGAACCTGCGATTCTGTCTCAGCCTCCAATTACTGGGATAACAGTAGTGCACCATCATGCCTGGCTTCCTTGATGACATTGGTGCCCTTAACAATGGGCATTTCTGATGAACAATTGATAGTCACAGTTGGTATGAACTTCTGCTTAAGATTTAGCACATATGAACATTAGACCAAAAGTAACTAACCTTTCTGCAAGTGCAAATGCAAGTCAGAGAGTTTCTCTGTAGTGGGATTTTACATCACAGAGAGTCTAAGCACAGTTGACAACAGTGGGTTTATTGAAGGAACTAAGAGGCTGATTGTTTTTAGTTGTAGTAGTTCTCAAACTTTTTCATCTCAAAACTCTTTCACACTCCTAACACTTCTTGAGAACTCCAGTGACCTCTTGCTTATATACAGGTTTTCTATATCATTATCGACCACATTAATTTAAACAGATAATTTAAGGTATGCATTCATTAATTAATTTAAAAAGAGTAATAAACCCATTACACATTAACATCAGAGTTCTTTAAGGGAAAATAACTTTTATAAAACAAAAATTATGAGTGGTAGTGTTTTATACTTTTACAAATATGTCTGATACTTGGCCTAATAGATAGCTGGATTCTCATCCCAACTTCTGTGTTCAAACTGTTGTGATATGCTCTTCTGGTTGAAGTATGCAAAGTGTATGAAAAAAAAATCTGGCCTTACACAGGGTTAGAAATAATTGTTGATGTTCCTTGATACCAAAATTTAACAAATGGTGGTTTGGTAAAGACAAGTTGCGATGAGGAATATAAAACCATATCAGTGAACTTTTCTTGTTTTCCTTTACTAAAATCCACTGATCTTACTTGCACATTGGATGGGTGTTTCTACTCATGCATGATTTTATAATATCATATTGATCACTGAAGTAAGCAGACTTCTGCATTTTTGTACATTATACAATATTTAAAATTCACATTCATTACTATTGCCACAGGTCTCATTAAAAAAGGGTCTTAATTATTGGGAAGCTGCCAAGCTGATGGTATTAGATACAAATTTCCCAAAATTCAAACTTACATGAAAGCTTATATTTTATCATTAGCAAAGTAATATGAGCCGTTTTCCTTCAAGTGGAAAACTTACTTTGTTCCTTTTCAAGAAAACATCAGGGTTGGGATGTAGTTCAGTTGTAGAACATGTGCTTAAGATGCAGATAGCCCTGGGTTCAATCCCCAGCACATGTACGCACACACACACACAATGAGAGAAAAAAAAGAAGAAAACATCTGCCAGATATTCAAGTCTGAATAACCAACTTTTTCTATTATTTTCAAATAAAAAATGGGTTCAATGAAAAATGGGACCATTTTCCACTCAAAACTCAAATAATTATTCCCATCTTTTACTTGAGAGAACCATTGGGTTCTTGTATGTGACAAAACTGCTTTATACATACATCCCATTTTATTATACAGAATACTATAAAGACATATACTATTAAAATTAAAAATTATTAAATAATCATTACTGCTTTATCAGGGACACTTAAAGTGATACTGGTGTCCCCCCTTTCATTGTGACTGTGTAGTGGTGGTGAATACAATGACCTTATTAGTAGTACAGTAGTCACAGGTTACTTGTGACGCCTTGATGTATGCTCAGAAATCAACCAAGCTTTACCCAGTTTTGTTTTTGTGTGTCTGTAAACGTAGGCATAGTAAAAAAGGCAAATAATGTCTTCGCATTGTGATGAAAGTATTTAACTTCACGGACTTTCTGAAAGCATCTCAGGGATCCTCAGACCACACTTTGAGAACCCCTTTCTTAGAGCTGTATGACTTCTTTGTTTCCTTACTTCCATTTCCTTCTTGTTGCTTAATTCCCTTATTGACCCTAGGAGGAAATGAGAAGGTCCCAAGCTAAATTTGGATGGGATCAGAATTTCAAAATGCCTTACATTAAGTAATTTTTTTATATGTATTAACTATATTAGATGATTACCAATAATCTACTTCATAGTTGCAAGGTAGATATTTTTAATAAACATAGCATTTCTTACTTAGAGCATTTTTCTCCTTTACGAATTTTATTTTTGAAGTTCCTTTCCCCTCTGAAAAGTTCTTTGATTATCTTTACCCATTAAGGTAATGTGAGCTTTTATGTAGACCTGTAACATTTTTTATGCAAAAATTTATGTGATATGTATTATATCACTTTAACTATAAGGTATCTGTTGGATAAACTTATTTTTAAAAATGAGTTTTGGTCTTATGCTGATACAGTAACATTAGTTTTAGTCCCTTCCCCCCAAAAAATAACCACCATAAGTAATCTTTTTTTTTTTTTTTGCGGTACCGGGGATTGAACCCAGGGGCGTTCTACATCCGAGCTACACCCCCGGCCCTATTTTTTATACTTTATTCTGAAACTGGGTCTCACGAAGTTTTGGAGGGCCTCACTAAGTAGCTGAGGCTGGCTGTGAACCCGGATCCTCTGGTCTCCGCCTCCCAAGTACTGGGATTACAAGCGTGCGCCACCACGCCTGGCTCACCATAAGTAATCTTAACACAGTTCTTTGATGTTTAAGATAATTTAATTTATTACAAATTGTTTCAGTTTGAAAATACAAAAAAATCAATCAATCAATAAATAAACAATCCAGGAATGTATTTAAAACTACTTTCTTCTCCAAACCCATCTTACTGTACCTAGAATTCTTTTCTTTGTTCCCTTCTCCTTTGAATATCTCATTTTCTTTTCATTGACTCCTTTTTGTCTTTTGTGTCCAAATAAAGATGCTGCCTTCAGTCTCTTTCTAGCCACTTGTTCTGCCTGTGTTAAGACACTGGTGACTAATTTGCTTTGTCATCATAAAGTGTGGTTGGCCACTTATGATTGTGCCCTGCAGTTCAGTGCGATTTAGTAATCAGCTACTAAAGCAAAATAAATACTCAGGAGGCTAAAGCTGCCTTTGGAAAGGACATGCCTCACAGTCGCAATGGTGGGCCTCCCTTGGTGAGAGCTGAAATATCCACAAGGATGTTCTGAGTGATAAGCCACCACACAGGCTCATGTATCATTTCTCAGAGAAATTTCTCCTTTATACAACTGCCACATTTCCTTCCAAACTGTCCTTTTGGGGGTATACTGGAAATTGAACTTGGGGGTGTTCTACCTTTGAGCTATCCCCCCCCTTTGTGGTACTGGGGATTTAACCCAGGAGCATTCTATCTCTAAGCTACACCCCTAGCCCTGTAAAAACTATTTTTTATTTTGAAACAGGGTCTCACTAAATCTCTGAGGCTGGTCTTGAACCTTGTGATCCTCTTGTCTCAGCCTCCCATGTACTGGGATTACAGGTGTGTGCCACCATGTCTGGCCAAAACTAAATTTTACGTCTTTGTAAATAAGATGTTTTCTCGGAGATTGAGTTTAGTGTTTATATCTTGTATTCGTCTTTGTTTTTAATCTTAATTCTGCTGGATTGAATGGCATATATTTTAAAATTGTGATCCAACAGCTTTTTACTTTGCTTTATGTCCTGGAGAAAGCATTTATTTCCAATTAAACACAACCCATCAAGAAAGTAGGTTTTGTTATTTTGTATATGCTCAAAGGCAGCTTGTATTAAGCTTCTCATGATGACCACTGTATTTTATGTATGTCTAGTACACTATCAAACTGACTAAACTGTTTTCCGAAGTTGATCTGTGATTTCTTGTTTCTTATCCTGTCCCATTTAAAGTCTTGAGGGTCATTTGTAGAGTGAATAAATGAATGCCTTACTCATCTTAATGTACCATTATAAATTTATTGTTATGTGATAATACTGTGAAATGCTACTTTATGGGACACTCAGGAGATATAATCTCCCACAAAAGTAATTCATCTGGCTAGTTGTTAGCAGTTCTAATACTTGTAATTGTCTGATACACGCAATTAATTATTCTAGTATTATTTTTTATTTTTAAGTATCAGCATAGTACTATAGTTTCAAAGTACAAGTCAATCTGTAGGAGTAGTTATACTAATATGGAGAGTTAAAATTCTCTGCCTTTTTAAAAGCCTTTAAGGAGAGAGAGAAATTAAATGTGTGGTTTGGCCTCTGTTTATTCATTTATTTATCAGAAGGTAGATTGAATGTTGTCATCTTAAACTCATGTGGTCATATTGGTAGACCGAATTCTTTTTCAAGAAAACATTTAAAAAATTTCTGTGGCATTTAAAATATTTTCCATGTAGAGATAGTCTTCTATTTTAAATTATTTTCCAACCAAGTTTACTTGGAAGCATTTCGTCTGGAATATATTTGATTAGAACAGAAGGTTAGGCAGTATTCTGTTCTTGGTAGTGAAGTCCATTGATTAATGCTTCCATTTAAAATTATTGTTATCTTTTAGAATAATGACAAATGAACCAGGCATGGTGGGTACACACCTGTACTAGTACTTGGGAGACTGAGACAGGAGGATTTCAGGTTTGAGGCTAGACTAAGCAACTTAATGAAACCCTGTATCAAAGTTAAAAAAAAAAAGGGCTGGGAGTGTAGGGTTCAATCACTACTACTACTACGACTACTACTACTACTACTACTACTACTAAATAAATAAAGACTAATGAACCATTTTGACATTTATTTCCAAACATTAGATTCATTTAGAAATGAAAATGTGTTTGGTTTGTTAATAATTAATTTCCTTGCTAGGGACATAGCTCAGTGACAGAGAGCACTTAGCATGCCCAAGGCCCTGGGTTTAATCCTCAACATCAAAATTAAGTAAGCAAATAAAAATAAAATAAAATTCCTGTAGTGTCAACAGAGTCTTTAGAAGCAGTAGTATCTTGTATGTCATTATATATAACTTTTGTGCAACACAAAATAAATCTTATCAGTACTGTGGATTTGTGTTCATGTCTTCAGACCAATCTTACCGAATTAGCATTAGTTAATGTTTCTAGGATTAGCATTATAGATCCACCTGCATTAATAATTCTGTACAAGAATATTGGTTCAAGGATATTAGTCCCAGCCATCCGTAGAACATTAATTTATAGGTCGGCCAAACCTTGATTACATCAGACTTTTAAGAATATTTTGGAAGGAATTAAATTGACCCCTACTGAGCTTGTATGATGCACAAATTTGCTAGATGTTTTCTTGCATGTTTTGTTGGTTAAGCCAACTCACAGTTCTGAATGGTAGGTGATGGTATCTCCCCTGCTAGGACATAAGCACACAAATGCCACAGAGGTTAAGTAACATGTTCTGTGTTCTGGTCACTCAGATAGTTAAATGTTAGAGATAGAATAGAGCCAAAAGTAGACATAAATCTTAACTCATTTCCAGACTGTGAAATTATTTATTTAAACTTGAAATTTGATATAAGGGAGATAAATGCCAAATAATTCAACTACTTTAGATCCTTCTATTTAGGTACCTTTAAAAGAAATAGGCTGGAGTATAAAATGTCCAGAGTGATGATACAATTACTAAGTTATATTTGGAGCAGTGCTTGACTTTGGTTGATTCATCAGTCTTTTTTCATGCAAGTAAATGTTTTCCCCTTACAGGACCATTAGGAAAGTACAACTATTTTTTTTTTCCTTTCTGATTTTAACCTCTTCAGTTTCATTACCATGTATGAACAGGTTGTCACTGGTAAATAGTACCATTTCCTAACACAGGGATGATTGTGAAATTAGTGTACATTCAAATTTAAGCCTACTAATACTATAATAAAAAGCCAAAGTCTTGTGGATAGATTTTTTATAACCATAACTCTTTAATGAACCAAAAAAGCTTATAGTTGTCTAAAAGTAGTTTTAAGAGATGAAAAATACCTCTCATAAATTGCTTGCCTCTATACCAGAATATATTAGAAGTGTTTTTGTAATATTTAAGAGTAGTATTTAAAAAAGTATTAAATAGCCGGGCGTGCTGGCGCACGCTTGTAATCCCAGTACTTTGGGAGGTGGAGACCGGAGGATCCGAGTTCATGGCCAGCCTCAGCTCTCTCTCCCTCTCTCTCCCCCTTCTCTCTCTCTCTCTCTCTCTCTCCTTAGTGAGGCCCTCCGCAACTTTGTGAGACCTGGTTTCAAAATAAAGTATAAAAAATAGGGCCGGGGGCGTAGCGCGGAGGTAGAACGCCCCTGTGTTCAATCCCCGGTACCGCAAAAAAAAAAAAAAGTATTAAATAATTTTAAGGGATTTAAAAGAATTTCTATAAAACTAAGTTATATATACTTATTAATAATTCAAATTATTATTTATATTAAGAAAATCACCTTTCTCCCTTTTTCTAAGTTTGCAAACTTTTAATTTTTCACTTAAAGATACTGTTTATTAGCATTTTCACAGCTATAATCTAAAGAACTGACCATACAATTTAGATGAAGGAAAATTTATTTGCTCATGGTTTGGAAATTTTGAGTTCAGTCCCTATGAGTCCGGGGACAGTGGGTCTCAGAGCATGGCAGTGGAAAGTGGAGAGAGGGAGAGCACAAGGCTTTGCTTCTCACATCATGGAGGCTGGAAGCAAGAGAGAAAGCCAGGGGAAGAGGAACCATGTGTAACCCCAAGGCCACAGCCCCAGGGACCCACCTTCTCCAGCCACACCATACCAGGCCAGGCCACCACCAAGATAAATCCAAGCATGGGTATTTTAGTATTTCCTCTCTCCCTACCAAAATAGACAAAATCCTAGAATAAAACATAGTCTCTACCAGGAAATCTTATCTTAGGATAGACTCATTTCCATGCATGTGGTCTTTCTTGTTCTCACATTCTAGATCATATCACCCCTTCTACTTCCATTTTTCCTGCCAGCTGATGTTTGGTACCTGCCATGTTAGATAAGACCACGTTAAGAACATGAAAAGGGTTTTCAGAATCTCTCAGTTGAACCACTTAATACAGTTTATTTTTCTATAAAATCTCTGACAGCCTCTGTTTTAAGATTTTTATTTACAGTGAGCTATTTGAGAGATAGTCCTTTACGTAATGTGTGCCACACTTGTACTTGCTCAGTGCCTAGTACAAAGTAAAAGCTTAGTAAATAACAGCAGTTACTATTTTTATAGGAAAGGGCTAATTATTAAGAAACTCTTTCATAAGCTGGGTGTGGTGGCATGCATCTCTGGCCCTAGCCTCCCAAGCAATACTAATGAAGACTCATATTCCAAGCTTTCCTAAATACCTTATTCAGACTTACTGCTATTAGAAAACAATATTTACTCCCCATCTCTCCTAATTTATGTCTACAGCTGGTTGCTATAATTTACATAAGGTTTTGAAAAACCCTAAAATGCAGATTACACCAAAATTTCCCATCTTCCTTGCTGTAAACATCATATGTCTGATACTATAACCTGAGATCATATTAAGGTTTTTGGGAATTGTGCATTGGCTCATATAGAACTCTCAGCTAACTCATTTTTAAGGATAACTGCTTCCATCTCCTTTTCCCCTTTGAAATTGTTCCTCAAGCCACATCTACCCTATAGGGGACATTTCATAGTATACATGTAGGTCTTTATATTTATCTCTGTTAAATTTAAATTTGCTTACTCTATAAACCCATCATTTAGCTTCAATAATTATCAGTATACTTCTTTTTTATTTTATCTATAAACCTGTGGACTCCATACACCCTACCTGATTATGTTTCAGTTATTTTTTATATAAAATTTACATACATTGAAATGTACAAATGTAACTGACAATGTTTCAATTGGATACACTCGTGTATGCACACTTTATACTGTACATAAAATATTTATCTTCTCCAAAAAATTTAAATTTGTTAATTTTTGGCCTAATCTTTTTACCTACCAAGTTATTTAAAGCCTCTAATTTTGTCTGTGAACAAATTGTTTTTTTTTTTAATGGTTACCCAATCATCTTTTGTCTGTTTCCTAATATGAAAGACTATCTAGCCGGGTATGGTGGCACACGCTTGTAATCCCAGTACTTGGGAGACTGAGACCGGAGGATCCGGGTTTGCGGCCAGCCTCAGCTACTTAGTGAGGCCCTCCACAACTTAGTGAGACCCTGTTTCAAAATAAAGAATAAAAAATAGGGCTGGGGATGTAACTCAGTAGTAGAATGCCACTGGGTTCAATCCCAAGTACCACACACAAATACTATGTAATAGTATTTCACAGGTTAGTTTTTTTTTGAGTGTGTGATACTGGGGATTGAACTCAGGGGCATTCTACTTCCGAGCTACACCCCCAGCCCTATTTTTTATTTTGAAACAGGGTCTCACTAAGTTGTGGAGGGCCTCACTAAGCAGCTGAGGCTGGCCGCAAACTTGGATCCTCCGGTCTTAGCCTCCCAAGTACTGGGATTACAAGCATGCACCACCACGCCTGGCATAGGTTAGTTCTGAAGTTTAAGAGAAATCATTTATGCATTTGTTCTTTGTTTGAACAGTTAGTGTATGTTAAATACTATTTGTAAAGCTTAATATATCATTGACAATATCAGATAAATAAAATACTACATGGTCCCTCACCTCAGCTAACAGGTACTCCAATTTGTAATGCAATATTTCCTGCTTTGTTAAATAAACAGAGATAATTAATAGTTCATCGTGCTTATGCAAATGTATTAATTACAAGGGAATATATTACATGGCAAATTAGTAACAAAGATAATAATTTTGTTCATTTGTGTTGCTTTCTGAAATATAGTAGGGAACCCTGTTTGAGGCCTTTGCCCCTAAAAAGGGCATTGAAAAGATTTCCAGCCAGTATTCAAGGTCTCCACTTCTGAAACCTTGAACATTACAAGATGAAGTTTGGCCTTTTCTTAAAATAGATTCTAGGAAATGAAGTAAACTTTGTTTAATCTGCTTTTAAAGTCTCATTTTTCAAATAAGTACATTTATAAAAGCCCAGTGTTGGAATTTTTCTGATTTACATGTTTCTTTACTTGTTTTTCTGCATGTCTCCAAATCATTTCATCTTTTAGTCTTTCTCTTTTCACATGCTTCTTATGAATATTGAGCATATTTATTATGGGTAGGCTGCTATATTATTTTTCCACTGATGAAAAACATGAACAATTTGCTGTCAGGAATTTCCTAAAGATTTCTGTGGAACATATCTCTGGAACACACCTGGGTGATCTTTATTTGGTTGCTCCATTAGATCATTTTGAGCTGGACATTAACTCATAGATTCCCAATATTTCTAAAGCCTGCATTTAAATTCAACTCAGATCTTTTGTCCACATTTTACTGTGTGTGGCAATGTGTTGGTTTCTTTCATTATTAAATTATTCTTAATAGTGAACCTAAGCACTATATTATAGATTGCCTTTATGACTACCTTAGGTGGGGTGTGTGCTTGAGTATACCCAAGGAGGAAATGGATTATGTGAAAATGTAGAATGGAATTAAGATGTAAAAAGTTTGTCAGATAATCAACTTTTCTTTTTAAAAGAAATTATAGTACCAATGGGGGTTGTATTTGCTTTAGGAAAAGAGAATTAAAATGTCTGACCATTGTTTATTTTGCATTGGCTTAGTGCTTAAATGATTTGGTATATTAATATAAACATAGCATTTTTTTTTTTTTTGCAGTACCGGGGATTGAACCCAGGGGCATTCTACCTCCGTGCTACACCCCCGGCCCTATTTTTTATACTTATTTTGAAACCGGGTCTCACGAAGTTGCGGAGGGCTTCACTAAGTAGAGAGAGAGAGAGAGAGACAGAGAGAGACAAAGAGAGAAAAGAGAGAGAGAGAGAGAGAGAGAGAGCTGAGGCTGGCCGTGAACCCGGATCCTCTGATCTCTTCCTCCCAAAGTACTGGGATTACAAGCGTGCGCCACCACGCCCAGCCCTTAAAAATAGCATTATGCTATTGTTTCTTTGAGTAACAATAAAATATTAGGACTCAAATTTGTAAAAATTATTGTTTCCAGATATCAAAGAATAACATCCCTGTCTCATCCACCAGTTTTCCTCCACTTGTACAATTTTTCCTCTGGGGCAGGGGGACGAGGGAAGAAATCAGTATATAACTATTAAATGAGCTTAAGTGGTATTAGAAAACTAGAGTTTTAGCCAGGCGTGGTGGCGCACGCTTGTAATCCCAGTACTTTGGGAGGCGGAGACCGGAGGATCTGGGTTCGCGGCCAGCCTCAGCTCTCTCGCTCTCTCTCTCTCCCTGTCTCTGTCTCTCGCTCTCTCTCTATCTCCTTAGTGAGGCCCTCCACAACTTCGTGAGACCGGTTTCAAAATAAAGTATAAAAAATAGGGCCAGGGGCGTAGCGCGGAGGTAGAACGCCCTTGCGTTCAATCCCCGGTACCGCAAAAAAAAAAAAAAAAGAAAACTAGAGTTTTATTTTGTATCCTTCCAAACTACTAAGTCTATAGTCTTATGCACTGTCTAACAAAAGATAAATACATTATTTTCTTGCTTCCCTTTGGGTTTTCATGAAGCTTGATTAAATATATGTAAGGCACATTGAAATCTATGGTTAAGCAGCATATAAGTTCCAAATGTGATTAATAATTGCTGAGAGTAGACCATTTTTTTCAATTTTATAGTAATTTGAAAGCAAATAATGTAGGTGAAAAAGGAAGAAGGTATGCAGTAGTATTAAATTTAATCTTTATTTTTTGGAGCAATATTACTGAGAATTTAGAAGTCTTTAGATGTTTTTGACACAGGGCAGAAAGTGTTATATGGCTTTTTAAGCTGGATTTATTTAATGCTACTCGCTGAATCTAGATAATTAAGGAATAGGGTAAATATAATGCAAGTGAGAGTTACTTCCAGTTTAGTGTGACTTATCCTTGCTTGTATAAAATCTGTAATATGGGATTCTCCTAAGTTTATATTTTATATTTTATATATATAAACTCTCCTGAGTTTATGTTTTATTTCTTTTTTTTTGTGGTACCAGGGATTGAACCCAGGGGCATTCTACCTCTGGGCTACACCCCCAGCCCTATTTTTTTATTCTTTATTTTGAAACAGGGTCTCACTAAGTTGCGGAGGGCCTCACTAAGTAGCTGAGGCTGGCCGTGAACCCGGATCCTCTGGTCTCAGCCTCCCAAGTACTGGGATTACAAGCGTGCGCCACCACGCCCGATTATATTTTATTTCTGAAACAGTGTTTGGCATATTATAATCTGGCATAATTGTGTTTCTGTGTACAAGATAGTATGGATAAAAAAGTCAGCATTATAATCCTGAGGTTTAAGATATATAGGTTGTAGGCATGGAGCCAATATTTGAATAGAGATCATTCCAAGTCTCTGTACAGAAAAGCATTAGTTCCCGAGGATGTTTGATTTTCTTACTTCATTTATCAGGTTCCTCTATTATGTTAGTTTCCTTCTTAAGAGAAGTGACATGTTTTTCCAGAGAGAGGCAAGCAATGGGATGGGGTTAGTTTGACTTCAGCTTGGAGAAGAATTTTTGGCATGTGAACATGTTGGTCATGTGGAACTTGATTGTGTAGGCCCCCCCCCTTTTGGTACTAGAAATTTAATCCAGGGGCATTCTACCTCTGAGATACACCCCCAGCCTTTTTTATTTTGAAAAAGGGTCTAAGTTGCTGAACCTGACCTCTAACCTGCGATCCTCCTGTCTCAGCCTCCCAAGTACTGGGATTATACGTGTATGACAAGGCACCTGACTGATTGAGTAGTCCTTGAATTTCTACTTACTTTTCTTATTGTGATAAAATATATGTAACATTAAAATTTACCAGTTTAGACATTTTAAGTGTATATTTCAGTTACATTTTAATACATTCCCATTATTACACAACCATGACCATCATCCATCTCAAAACTTTTTCATTTTCCAAACTGAAACTTCATACCAACTAGACAATGACTCTCCAATCTTCCTCCCTCTTCCCCTGGCAAACACCATTCTACTTTTTATCTCTAGGAATTTGACCTCTCCAAGCACCTATTATATAGCGTTTGTTCTTTGTGATGGTCTTATTTCACTTCACCTGATGTCTCCACGGCTTATCCACATAGTAGCATGTAACAGAATTTTATTTTTCTCTAGGGCTGAGTACTCTCATTGTATTTTATACCACATTTTATTTACATGTTTATCGGTAGGTGGATATTTGTGTTCTTCCATCTTTTGGTGCCATTTACTTTAAAATTATTATTTCTATTATAAAAAATATTTGGATATTTTTAGGAACTAGTCTAGAAGATCAAATACAGTTTTACTGATGTCCATTCACAGTCAGTAGAAATTTCATTCATTCAACAAAAATGCAAGCTCTCACAAAGTGCACCGTGCAGACAGACAGACATGGTGCCAATCATGGGCCTTAGGGTGTATTGGGGGAAGCAGACTAATTGCTTAAATAATCTCATGACCAAATATAAAATCACAACTGTAATAAGTAAGAGATAAACACTCTTGGGAAAACCCCAAGGGTATTTCACCAATGTGTTTTGGTGGGGCAAAAAGGGAGATAAGGAAAGGGGGGGGAGAAGGACAGTTTCAGGCAGAGGAAGTTACATGTACAAAGGCCCTTTTTGCCCATCAAGGAAACAAGAACAGCCCAAGTGACCTGGAGTACAGAGAGCAAGCATGGGCATGGTAAGTCTGGGAAGTGTGTAAGTTTTGCACGCTGTTATGGGACCTTAGCCTGTATGCTGGGTGCAGTGGGAAGCCATTGAAGTGTTTTAATTTATAAAAGGGGCACCGTGGATGAGGGTGAAGTGATCAGACTTCAGTTTTTAGACGATCCAGGAGGTAGTATGGTAAATGGGTCTGGTGGATAGGGTTAGAATTGAATCCAGACAGTTGATGAAGGAGATGTTTGCAGTTCTCAAAACAAAATAATAGAATGGGATGACAGCAGCAGAGATGAAGAGAAATCCAAACTGGAGAAAAATTGAGAATTTAATTAGCAGGTGTTGTAATGGTGGAACTTGGAGACAGGTATTAAGGATAACTCATAGATATATAAACTGTGTATCAAGATCACAGTTGCCTTTCATGGATTGTATGGTATTCCTAGTGAATTTTGTGGGTTGTATGGTATTCCTAGTGAAAGCCCAAATAGGTAATTCTTGAGAGATTTGGTTGTAAAGTGTGGGGAAGAGGTGAGGCTATGGCCGTAGGGAAATATAGGTTCTAGAGAAGGTTTCGGTTTTTGTTTGGTTTTTTATATGAGAGAGACTAGAACATTTAAAAGCCAAATGGGAAGTACCTCTGGTTGTGGAGGAGAGATGAGATATATGTGGGAGAAGAGGGATATTGGGTAACAAAAGTCTAAGAAAGAGGTGGGGGTGGAGAGGGAGAGGTATCTAAAGTAGTGATATGGGGGGATGGTTGCCTTTAGATGTGAGGACAAAGATAGAAAGAGGATGGGAGCAGTTGTAAGATAGTCAAGAAACACAAGTTAGCAGGCACTAACAATTCCGAAGTGCATTGTTAAAGATGTTAGCTTTTCCATACCTATTTTCTGTTCTGTGTATCATTTATAGATAAGTCTGATTGTGAGAAACTGACCAGCATTTCTTTGTTCCTTGTCACCTGTAATGAAGTCTTTCAAATAAACCTATGTATAGAGGTAAAATTAGGAGTTTTTAATAGAATAATGTATATCTATTTAATTCCAACTCTCTACTTCCAGAACTTTAGTTTGAGGGGGAGGGAACCCAGGTATGTTTATTTTAATATTATTGGCAAGGCAATATGTGCACGCACATGTGTGTTAAGGGTGTTTATGAAAATTACACCTAAATTTACACAAAGCTTGCTAAGTACGCGTTTAAAAATTTTGGGTAGATACTTGTTTATTATAGCACAATGATATTTGAGGGTAGGGTAGAGGTCATATTGATTCCATTATCCTCACCTTGGTAAAAAATCATATTTTAGTTCAAAGGCATTCAAGTAAGTCCTTGCTCCATTTTCCCACTCTGTCTTCAGTGATATTATTTGGAGTCAGCAATCAATGGATTCCATCCCTCTGAGACTTGCTTAACCTACAGCTGCTGATATAATACAGGCAAGAGCTTGTTACTTTATCTGAATTGTCCGTTGCTACCTTAATGAGTGAAATGGTTAAGTAGAGGAGGGGGCGAGTCTTAAGGAATGTGTGTACCGTTTGAGCTGAATATTTCAGTGGGAGAGGGAGGGTGAGAGAGAAATCCACTTACATCACTAGAACTGCATCGAGTGTGAGCCTTGCAGGTTAAGAGACAGACTACAGTGTCTTGCTTTCTGCAGGAAGCAGCAATGCTGTTTGTTTCCTAAGAGGAATTTTTTATTTAGAAAAGGAAGCTTTCTCTCTACCCAGGAAATGGCTTTCCTTGTGCGTTGCTATGCCAACTGCCTGCAGCCATGGTCCTCCAAAGTAAGCACAATAATGTAATTATATTGGTGTATTGCATTCAGACTCATGATTCTTGAGATTGTGTGTGTGCATGTGCTGTGTTTCTGTTAGTGACTCTCTTGCTAGCAGGCATGCTTGTGTTGAGTGTGAGGGACAGACATCATTAAATTAAATGTCCATCAGTGTCATGCTGCTAAGATTAATTGTGCAAACTTGGTTAGTGGAGTGGGACAGAGATCACTGGTCACCACTCTGTCAGCATCATTAGCAGCTAGGGAGGAGGTCCCGATTCACATGCTCTGCCCTGATTTTTTTTTCATCTCTCTTTTTTTTTCCTTGGTCGGAGGGGTCCTTATGTGTGATTGCAAATGAAACAAGAGTGTTAACAATGCTTGGCTGAATGCTAGAGACGACTCTTATACCACCCTGGCTAATATAATACTGTATTAAGCCTTTTTGAGGGGAATCTGTGTGCAGTCAGCCATTTTAGCTTTTTTTTTTCTTCTTTTCTTTTGCCTCTTGTTTTTCAGTCTATGAAATGATCTTGTTCTCTCGGAAGACTGAGAGCTGTGTGAGGTTTTCTCAGTCTTGCCATAGCCTAGGAGGGTTAGAGTTTCAATGTTATAAAAATGGAGCCGAATACCGTTGTTCGGATTCCTTTTCTGGTCTACAAGTGTGAAGGGTTTTTAAGCTTACCAGTAGTGACACTTTAAGCTGCAGCTTGGTTTTCCCTCCTCCCTCTTTTTTTTTCTTTCTTTTTCTTTTAATTTAATGCTGTAGAGGGTGACATGCCATCGTGAGAGATTGGTACATGATGTGTAAATTCAGTTCAGCATATGTTTCTTCATTATGAAACCACTAGCAGCCCCAGCTAACCATGGAGTTATGGGCCAGCAGGAGAAACACTCAGTAAGTATTGCAAATGCTGCGTGTGCTTGGGTAGCACGTCATAGAGAACTGCTTTACAATGGGGATGCTTGCTCTTTCTCTTTAGGAAAAGCAGGTTTTTAGAGGGTATAATAGTCTGCTTGGAGGAGGGAGGGTGAGTTTCAACTGGCATGTTCTTCCAATTTTGCTGTAATTCTAAAAAATTTTAAAAATGACCAATAATTCATTTAAAGCAAAAGCACTGGCATTGAGAAATTGGACAGCTGATTTTTATAACAGAAACCAAAGCTTGAAAACTGAATAGTTGCCAAAAAATGTTTTTTATGGTTAAATATAATGAAAGATCATGAGAGATGTTACTGTGAACGGGAGTCTATAATGAAGAATTCACATGCAGGTTTGAGAGGGAGGGAAGGAGAGCTTTGGTTATTGATTTGCTAATAAAATGATCATGGGGACTCATCTCACTTCTTAACATGTATTAATCAGTGATGAAAGCACAGAATTTTTAAATGCCGAACAAAAAATTACTGCTTCTATATAATTGATCCCATGAGTCAGCTGTGTGATTATCATGCTGAAGTCCCACAGGCAGCCACTGCTGTTTGTGAGAAACACTTTTCTTTGCTAACACCACCTCAGAGGCTGCTCTTCCAGGAATGTAAGCTCTCACAGTTCTGCTTTTATGTCACCATGTTGCAAGTTTTCTGCCATCACGCTAATTCATGGAATTAATATACATTAAATCTCAAAATGAAAACACGTGCATTTAGGCAGCTTATATAGTAGTCTCAGTATTTTTGAAGTATGTAATTACATATCCTAGCATCCAGTGGTTATTATGTTATGGTATAGGAATTGTCTTTATGCATTCTAAAAAAAAAGGAGACATTAAACTTCAAAAATGGATATAAGCTGGGCGTGGTGGCGCATGCCTATAATCCCGTACTTGAAAGGCTGAGACAGGAGGATTGCAGGTTCGAGGACAGCTTCAGCAACCTAGTAAGACCCTGTTTCAAAACAAAAACATAAAAAGGTCTAGGGATGTAGCTTTGAGGTAGAAAGCTCCTGGGTTCAGTCCCCAGTACCACAAAAAAAGGGGTATAAATGTAATTAGGAGGTGATAAATTTAGAATATTTAGGTGCTTAGGTTTATAATTTGATTTCAGAATTATTAACTACTTATAAGAGATTCTCTTAGATGAAGTGGCCCTGAAGGTGTCGCCTCTTCTTGGAGTGAACCACAGAGCTTTCTTGAGGCAGGATTGTGTTGGCAGTAGGTTGTGATGCGCATAGTCCAGCCCCTCCTAATGAGGTCCTTGTGGTACTCCACTAATTAAATCTCTTCGGATCATATCCAAAAACAGACCAGCCTATACTTAATATCACTAGTAGGAAAGGTTGTTATGGAGAAGTTCCAGTGTAGTTTGGTTTTATTAGTAGGATCTTTGTCATTAAGCTTGTCATGACTTTTTTCCAAGTTAAAGTAAGAGTGTTAAGTTAAACTGTACTTGAGGATCCTTAGAAATAAAATTTAAACCACAGGTTCCCTACTCACCTTTTCATATATCTTTTTCTGAAATAGAATGAGGTGGTATTTAAATTACTAATAATACAAATTTAACAAAGAAAATTATTAAAATTATTCCCTGGTAGAGGGAGGAGAAAGTATTAATAGATTTATGAAAACAAGAGCAGTCTGGACAGATAGTACCAAGTAGTGTATGAACTTGAGTGCCTGGCATCTTATTCTGTAAGCATATTTGTTTCCCGATAAGTGCTTCATATTTAAGGTAATACCATGACAAAATATCACTGACCATAAAATAACTTTGAATTAAGCAACATATGGAAAACATGTGAATGCTATTTCCCAGGCGGCACTGTTGTTAGAAACTGAAACGTTAGCTAATGATTTTGAACATTTTTTCATGTGTCTATTGGCCATTTGTATCTCTTCTTTCTTGAAGTGTCTATTCATTTCATCTGCCCACTTCTTGATTGGATTATTTGTTTTCTTAGTGTAGAGCCTTTTAAGTTCTTTGTATATCCTAGATATTAGACCTCTGTCAGAGGGATAGCTTGCAAATATCTTCTCCCATTCTGTAGGCTTTCTCTTTAGGCTCTTGAGGTTTTCTTTGATGAGCAGAAGCTTTGTAGTTAATGCTATCCCACTTATTCTTGTTTTAATTTCCTGTGCTTTGGAGGTCTTGTTGAGAAAGTTTCTACCTGTGCCTATATGTTGGAGTGTTGAACCTATGCCTTCTTCTAATAATTTCACAGACTCTGGTCTAACTTCCAGGTTTTTAATCCATCTCGAGTTGACCCCTGTGCAGGGTGAGAGGTAAGGATTTAGTCCCATTTTTCTACAGGTAGATAACCAGTTTTCCCAGCACCATTTGTTGAAAAGAC